>JAWPHD010007182.1:10000-132896 GCA_037043455.1 Cyrtodaria siliqua
TTCCTTTAACATTGATGTATATGATGTTTTAAGGCTATTTTAAAGTGTACACTTTATTTAAATTACTAAACCTCGTCCGTCGGAAGGGGAAATAAACCGTGCGGTCCCGTGTATCGGAGTCCATCCTTCGAGCAAGGCATCTATTCGTTAGTAAGAGTAGGGCAGGTTCCCGGATTTATATGTAAACAACATTCATTTCAATTACTGAATTATATGAACAACTGTTAGCAATTTAAACCCAATTTAAAATAATATTTCTAATTTAGGAAATAATGTCTCCGTGGCCCGGGATGACGCTGCGTTTAAAACCTTTCGCCTCTTACCTCTGCCTGGGAGCTTCATTTTGTAGGTGAGAAAGTGTCGATTCTTACGGAACCGGGAAGAATACAGTACTGGTTCTACCCAGGAAAAAGTGGATGGTCTGCCTCCACCAATAAAAAATCGACCATGATATATAGCCTTAAATGTGCTGACAATGACGTTAAACACCATTCAACCAACAAACTGGTTTAGCGACAACATAAGAACAGCCGAGTCGTCGAGTTTTCCAGACCGAACCTTCTCATAAACAATAATAAAAACCGAAGGTAGCATGCAGCTGAGTATAATACACACACGCACGCACACACGCACACACAGTTGGTCATTTACGGGGTGTCTGTCTTAAACCTATTTATGATTTATAGGATACAACCTCTCCACAATTTTGTATATATAGCCTATATATATATATTATCTCCCTTTAATATATACCATTTACTGAATTCACAGTGGCACCTGAGAGAGAGAGAGAGATAGAGAGAGAGAGAGAGAGAGAGAGAGAGAGACATAGAGAGAGAGAGAGAGAGAGTGTGTGTGTATTAAATGAGTATTTTCATATCACACCCTATATCAGGCCTGAGCTGCCATATTAGCTCAAGGGCTGATACGAGTCGAGGGCCTGATATAGGGTGCTGGCGCGAAAACAGGATGGAAGCAACAAATGAAACGCAGACGACAAACCATACTCGTGACCAATCGTTTACAATCCTAACTAATCGGTAATTTCCGTATCATTCCTGTAAAAGAACCGATAAACATTTGTTTATTTCCGTGATATGAGTTTTACCCTTTATTTCACGCGTGTGACTATAAGAATCCATCATGAGTATCCATGTGAGATAGGGAATTCTTGCATACCGGACAAGGATATCCGTCATTTTACCGGGGCTAGATATTACCATCTCACCCTAGGGTCAAGATAAAATTCCCGCGCGCCAACATCCGGTATGCAGGAACATATGTTAAACGTTAGTAGCTTGCGGTGTCAACGCACCATCATGTCTCTGATATGCAAGAAAAAGAATCTTTCATGGGTATTCGGTTCAGATAGGGAATTCCAAACCTCGGTATAATGTTTTAATCAGAACCTCGGGTTGGAATTCCCTATCTTCACCTGATACCCATGAAAGATTCTTACAATCTCACCCAAGGGTAATAATTGTAACCAGTGACGAGGCTCTGCCGAGTTCCTGGTTGCATTTCTGATCCCGAGAGATTTACCTAAACTCATGATGGATAATTTTCTTGCATAATATTGACATTTTGTGCGTTGACGTCGCCAATAACTAACGTTTTAATATTTGATGTTTGTGTTAGGTTTGGTTCACCCTAGAACCTGTTTCAAACCCCACCGGCATTTTTTGCCACTGACCGTTTCAAGGCGGTAGCCCTATTGTCAACCAGTTTTGTGTTTGTGACGTCATATGCCTTTATTCCTTATTAATATTGCCATTCATGTTTGTCGTTTTGCGTGTTTTTGGGTTTACTGTGTTCTGTGAAAGCTGCATTTCCTGTTCGACTTTTATACTTATTTTTAACACAATGACGTCATGTATCTGTTCATGTTATTGACGTTATTATTGTTGCGCGTGATCCTCGGGTGAGATGGAAATATCTAACCCAGGTAAAATGACGGAAATCCTTGTCCGGTATACAAGAAAACGCTTTTTTTTCCCGGCAACGAAATCTTATTGTTATGCCTAGCTAGGTCTATGTCTTATTGTATATTCAAAAACATTTTATTAACATAAATAATTTGGCAAATCTTCCCTATCAACTTCATGCTTAAGAGCGTGTTCGTTTAGTCAGATTCTTGAACACATGATCCACCATTGCCATAACGGTTTGATAAACCATGATAGTAAAGAGTCCCACACAAAATTATTTTATGATGAATCGCTTCAAAATCGCTTCAGGATCGTTTCAAAACCGTGGTTCTGCGGTTTGTTAAAGCGATCCAAATGCGATCCATTAAACGGTTTATAATTGGTTTATAACCATGCGATCCTAAAGCGATCCCTTAAAACATTGTCATTTATAAAATGGTTTGTTAGCGATCCATTAAAACTTTGCCATTATTGAGCATGATCCAAAAGCGGTCCACGATAACAAAACATTTACACACCGGTTTGTTAGAGATGTATTAAAATTTGCCAGTATTGATCATGATTCAGAAGAAAATATATTAAAGCAAAATTCATATTAACAAATGTTCATTGTAATAAAGCCCTTTAACCCAAATTACCACCCATTCTTTTTTTGCGTTTGTAAGAGAACTTAGGGTTTATATGGAAGATGGTTGGTTGATCGAATCGTGTTTTAGTAATTTTCATCATTTTAGGCTATATATGACGGTGGATGTATTTTTTGTGGTGGAGGCAGACCACCCAATTTTTCCTGGGTAGAACCAGTACTGTAAACCACCTGCCATCCGTAACAATCAACATTTTCTCACTTACAAGTCCAGATCCCAATGGGATTTGAACCCGCAAGTGGTGAGAGGAGAGGTTTCAAACGAAGCGCCTTTACCATCCTGGTCACTGAAGCGCTTTAAATGGAAGAACATGAGATCTTATAAAATAACAAACAATATTAGTATAATTATTAGCAGTATATATCGTAAGTTTGTAAAAGGGCACCATATTGATTAATAATGGAGCATCACATTACTTGGGACTTGAAAGGGTAACATGGAGTGTCAAGACAGCATGGCGCCACACTAAAACGGTCTAGGCAAACATTGATTAGACTAAGTATACATGTATATTCTTACTTGCCCAAAGAAACCCAATGACATCCGGTCCATGATGAATAATCAGTTGCCAAAATAACCATGTGTCTTAATTGCTCAATGGTAACTTTGCTGGTAAGACACTGGCACAGTTAGCAAGATACCCATGAGTTTGATTCCCGGTCAAGGCAGGATTTTTTCTCCATCTGTTGTGTTAAATATTGAAAAAAATTAACAAGCTGCTAGTAGATTGTTTAATTCTTTATCTAATATAATTTGATATTATTTTTTAAAGTAGCTATCCCGCCAACAACAGCAATTTTTTACGACATATGTACACCGTTGACCACAAGGTATAATATCATATTATAACTTACACATTTTGAGAATCCAGACACAATATAAACAGCTTTAACCAGCCAGGCCAAACACCAAAGTTGGACCGTAGAATTAAGAGTTACTAACTCATAATTCATTTTACACATATTAAATCGCTGGTATTTTTTTAAGAACCCGTGAAGAAACTCTACTTTAATGGCACATATACATTATTATCTGATTTGAACATCTGAACAGAGTTTAAATAAACTGTTTTAGTGTAATTTTGCCGTTATTTGGTGAGTTAGTTTCTTTAACATTGCATTAGACAACATTAGAAATTGTGTTGTGTGATTGGAGATGCAGAAGCCAAGTTTGAGTTTGATCAAAATATACCAAACTAATTATTAAGAGTCATTTAAGGCTGAGACCAGTTGATCTCAAATATGTCTAATTTATAATGGTTTTGCTAAGCCCTGTTTTTTCATCCCATGTACATTAAAATGTATCTTCACTCTTCTATGAAAACACAATTGGTTTATCTTTATGAATGAGACCTAAACATTTTGCATTCCTTTGCCCCTTTTTGTTCAATTTACAATCACTCAAATTACGAATCACTCTGCATGTAAAAGCAATTTGTATTTTGTCTAAATAATAATCATGCTAATTAATCTTTCTCAGTGCAATTCAGAATCCGACCATACGACACAACTTCATTCCTTCCACAGCCACATCTTCATTCCTTCAACGTCATTGTTTCCACAGTCATAGAAGTAACTGGTTCTTTAAACACTGGTCCGTACTGGAACAAGCAGCTCCTGTCTGCAATAAAGTTCATTTATAGTTTTTTAATAAATGTTATATCACAGATATTAGATATTTGATAATTCGGCTGTGAAAAAATATATGAAAGAAACCAAACCAAATAATGCTAAAATTACATTACAAGACCGTTTATCAAAACTTTACCCATGTGTTCAGGTCATATAATAATGACATGCGCCTATTAAAAATTTAGCTTTATTCACAGTTTCTTAAATGCATGCGCGGGAGATATTTAAGATTTAGCTTATTGACATACAGCAGTTGTTTATGCAGGCATTACGTGATGTCGACAATGTATGTTTAATGTTTTATTTTGTATGTTTAATATTCATATGTTCTTTTATATACATATACATTGTTTTGTTTTATGGCTTTAAGAATTGTTTTGTACGCTTAACAGATATACTTGTAAACAATGATTTACCTCTGATAATAATGTCCTAATGACAGTTGTTCGATTCCCAGCCGGCACATTCCCAGTGATGATTTGGTCTTCGGATATTCGTGTGACCATTTGTTAACCACCTGCCGACCTATGTTACAAATGATAAAGTCACATAGCCGAACTACTCCTGGAAAAGGATGTCAAACAAGATTATTATCTCACATCTTGTTGAACAGTTCCGTAGACGGGCGCAATCTCAAATGAGCCTTAATTACTTTAAGCATATTGGGGGCAGCATTATAAGGGTAGGGATATGAAATGTTGATCCTCTCAGTGTGACCTTGACCTTAAAAAAACACCCGGGTTTGAGTTCTGTCATTTGTCTTGTTACGGTCAACAAATATTCTAATTACTAGTATTTCTAAATGCTTCAATGTGAAGCGGAAACGAATATCTTCTTTAACATTGAGATATAGGGGATGTTTGACATATGTGACTTTGACCTTTGAGCTGCACACTCGGGTGTTGCGCTCTGAACGTCGTCTTGTTAAGGCTATCATTTGTGCCAAATTATTTCAAATAAGGCTATCATTTGTGCCAAATTATTTCAAAACACCTTCATGGGTGTAAGAGCATACAGTCAACACTAAATGGGACGCGACGGACAGACGCACGGACGAATGGAGGCCATTACTACATCCTTCCACCTCGGCGAAGATAACAATGCAGCTAGGCCTATGTCTGTGTAAAGTTAATTATGTATTCACTAAACTAGTTAAACGAAGATCTTGCAAGTTATGTAACAGCGGGTCAAGATGTTATACTGTAAAGTTTAGCCCCATATGTACTGCAACATGTTACCCCACCACCCATTTACCCATGTTCATTTCGCTACCATGTCAATTTTCAATACTGTAACGTAGCAGCACATACCATAATGTGTATTATGATCTCTGAAGAGAACGCAATATTTGAATAATAAGGAAACTAGTCGTAGATCATTTTAAAAATAAACATTTACTTATTTTGCCGCAACATCAGTTTTTGCTCGCTATTATGTCACGGCCAAGCCAACGCGCTTACCGGCTTCAAACAAGATGGTCGCACAGACAAACATTTAGAATTACGTTTCCATGGCGTAATAGGGGAATTCGTACGAATAAAATGTTGAATGTAACACCTTGCCCCGTGTATCATCTTGGCCCGGTCTCCCCTATCCTTTCCCTCTCTCTGGGCGGCTCTAAATAACCTATACTGTGTTAATGAGCCATTAAACAACATTCAATCAATCAATTCAATCATGTAAATAACCTATTGATGACTAAATGACATTGTAAAACTTCGATGATAACTTTGATTTTTGAATGCAAATTTGTTTTAACGGGAATCTATTAAGGCGCGTCATGCTAGAACTTGTAAAATGACGTAACCAACATGAAAATTTCTGTGTTCATTGACATGGGCGGATTTAGAGGGGGGCGGAAGCGGCGTACGCCCCCCCTAAAATCGACCAGGGTAAGTTTTTTTAAAAACAGTCGAAACACTTAATCCACATATTGACTAAATATGTGACAATTAGAGTCGGTTAATTTGATCACAGACATGTTATTAGGTCTTTGATTTGATCAAATATCAACTGCAGTTCGCTGATTAGTTCAATTTCCGCTCATTAGTTTCATTTTCGCTGGTTTTGCATCTTTCCGATATTTTAAAAGACAGTAGCAGCCGATACATTGAAAATGTCAGGCCCATCGAAGCGAAAAACACTTGGTCCATCCAGTAGTACGCTGTCTCAGACAGATTTAAGATGGGTTTTTTGACAAGTGCGAAAGAAAAGAAAAGGTTTGTTTTACTTTTGCTTTGTAAGATAGTTTCTAGGATGCATTTTCGGTGCCGACGCAGTATTTGTTTACGATGAATTTTGGTGCATTTTAGGCTTACTTTTATTTTAAAGTTTGCGTACCGAGTACCAAAAGACGTTTTTTAGTCCCGCATACCACGCAATTGAGTCCCGAATACGGCGTAAATAGACCCTGATTAAGTTAACACATTGTTAAATCATTTTATTTGAAAACGGACTTTTTATATTCATACATGTATGTCCACGTTACTGTAGATAAAATACCAAACAATTTCGATGCACGCCCTCAGTACCATTTTTTTTTTGCTCGCTTCGCTCGCTCGACGCATAATGGCTAATGAGTGGTTTAATTAACACATTGTTAAATCATTTTATTTGAAAACGGACTTTTTTCATTCATACATGTATGTCCATGTTACTGTAGATAAAATATCAAACAATTTCGATGCACGCCCTCAGTATAAAAAAATTTATCGCTCGCTTCGCTCGCTCGACGCATAATGGCTAATGAGTGGTTTAATTAACACATTGTTAACTCCTTTTATTTGAAAAAACACTTTTTTACCCTATCAATGCACTACCGCAACCGTTTTATGAGGCTAGAAACGGACCCGAAAATTGACCAAAATCTTACGCCCCCCCTAAGCTGAAATCCTGGATCCGCACCTGATTGAGTTATGCTTTAAAGAAGTAAATGACGATGTTGCGAATGGGATCGAGACGCTGTCTAGTTACCAGAACGCTTTCTAGTTACCAGCAGAATCGATGCTGCCTAGAGTAGGACGCTGTCTAGTTACCAGAACGATGTCAAGTTACCAGCAGAATCGATGCTGCCTAGAGTAGGACGCTGTCTAGTTACAAGCAGAATCGATGCTGGCTACAGTAGGAGGCAGTCTATTAACCAAAAGAAAACCACTGTCTAGTTACCAGCAGAATCGATGCTGCCTGTGGTGGTGGTGGTGGTGGGTGTTGGGTGGTGGTGGGTGGTGGGTGGTGGGTGGTGTAAATGGTGGTGGTGGTGGTGATGGTGGTGGTGATGGTGATGGAAATGGTGGTGGTGGTGGTGATGGTGGTGGAGGTGGTGATGGTGGTGATGGTGCTGGTGGTGGTAGTGGTACTGGTGGTGGTGCTGGTGCTGGTGGTCGTGGTGGAAATGGTGGTGGGTGTGGTCGTGGTGGTGACGGTGGCGGTGGTGGTGGTGCTGGTGGTGCTGATGGTGGTAGTGCTGCTGGTGGTGGTGTTGGTGTTATTGGTACTATTTCTGGTGCTTGTGCTTTTGCTGGTGGTCGCGGTGGAAATGGTGGCGGTTGTGGTGGTGGTGGTGGCGGTGGCGGTGGTGGTGGTAGTGGTGGTGGTGATGAAGATGTTGACGGTGGAAATGGTGGTGGTGGTGGTAGTGGTGGTGGTGGTGAAAATGGTGGTGGTGGTGGTGGTGGTGGTTTTGGTGGTAGTGGTTGTGGTGGTGGTGGTGGTGGTGGTGGAAATGGTGGTGGTGGTGGTGGTGGTGGTGGTGGTTTTGGTGGTAGTGGTGGTAGTGGTGGTGGTGGTGGTGGTGGTGGTGGTGGAAATGGTGGAAATGGTGGTGATGGTGGTGATGGTGGTGATGGTGATGGTGGTGGTTGTGGTGGTGGTGGTGGTGATGGTGGTGATGGTGGAGGTGGTGGTGGTGGTGGTGGTGGTGGCGGTGGTGGTGGAAATGGTGGTGTTGGTGGTGGTGGTGGAAATGGTGGGGATGGTGGTGGTGAAGGTGGTGATGGTGATGGTGATGATGATGGTGGTGATGATGGTGGTGGTGGTGGTGGTGGTGGTGGTGGTGGTGGTGATGGTGGAGGTGGTGGTGATGGCGGTGGTGGTGGTGATGGTGGTTGTGGCGGTGGTAGTGGAAATAGTGGTGGCGGTGGAGGTGGTGGTGGTGATTGTGGTGGTGGTGGAAATGGTGGTGGTGGTGGTGGTGGAAATGGTGGTGGTGGTGGTGATGGTTGAGGTGGTGGTGATGGCGGTGGTGGTGGTGTTGGTGGTTGTGGCGGTGGTGGTGGAAATAGTGGTGGTGGTGGTGGAGGTGGTGGTGGTGATGGTGGTGGTGGTGGTGGTGCTAAAATGTGCTAACATGACGTAAAACAGCATTCAAAACAGTTCAGTTATCTTTACAAAAGACTGATATAATTATGTTCTTTAAGTAGATACTTGATTTGTTGTCATAGTGTTTAATGTGTGTACATATGCATACTATGTGCCGAACGGATATTTTTTGTTTAACGCATTGACTCATAATTAATTAGCTTTACTTTGATGATCTTTAATTAAAAATTGGTTTGCATTAAATTTTGTTCGATTTTTCGTGTGATTTTAAACGCTGGGAGTAAATGGCATAAACACCAAAATATATGTGAGTCAATCCTTGCATACACATATATAGCACCGCAAAATTCCCCTGCACATGACTTGTATGACACAGATATATTTAGAAAAATTTAAAATGAGATTAATTATTAGTCACAAATGGGATATGTACTGTTGCTTGGAGACCTAAATAGTAGAACGGGACAAACAATTGATTTTATTGAGTTTGAAACACTGACCGATTTGGATTTAAGTGACAATTTAAATGATATACACATGAGGCGTATTTCATGCGATTATGGGTCAAATCGTTTTATGGGTCAAATCGTTTTGGCAATTATTTATTGGATATGTGTAAAGCCGCAAATATGTGTATTGTGAATGGTAGATCAAACTCACATGATGACGATGGACGGTGCACGTGCTTGAATCATAATGGCGGTGAAAGTCAAATCGATTATCTCGTAACTGCATTCACAAATGTTAAGTATATTACCATTTTTAAAGATCACGATTATAATGAGTATTCGAACCATGCTCCGTTAACATTCTCGCTAAATGTTGGATATGAAGACCGAAGAAAGAGAACATGTCTTAACTTAACTCTAATATAAACAACAAAACTCTGTTTTGCGACCATCGAGCGGATTTTATTTCGAGACTTGGTTAGAGATACACTACAATAGTGTGGTTTATTGTTAATGTTATAGTACATAAGACATCTCATTACTATTCTTGTAAATAGTCTTTTCGAATATTTATATATATATATATGGTCTCACAACATAAATTTTAACATGTTACGTTCAAAACAGTTTACTACTTTACGGAATTCCAATAATTTAAATATCCGTGATACAACTGGTTTGAACGTAAATTCGTCAAGAGAATACGAGCCGCCTGCGTAAAACCCCTTCTTCTTTTCTCTTTTGAGAGGAAACATAGAATCCGCGGCACCGCTCAGACTACTAAGTAGTTGTATTCTTCGGAATATTGAAACTACGGACCTTGTTCAAACATGCAAATATCATCATACATAAATATTTCATGACAAAACGTTTATGAAATGCAGTTTTCACAATGAATTTGAATGCAAACGTCAGTCTCGATGAAACTACTCGATAGAACTGATGTTCAACAACGCCCTTGTTTTTATATACTGTACCCGTCTATTAATACCCGTGTATAACTTGTCGAACCAGTTTCTATTTATAACACGTAACATCTAAGACATAGGTTCCCCGCTAAACGATGTAACCCTGGGAACCAGTAAGTCTTAACTTAACTCTAATATAAACAACAAGGCCAAAAACCAAAAAGAGTTACCAACTCATAATTCATTTTACGCATATTAAGTCACCGTTGAATTAACCTATGCTTTTAATTGGCATATATACATTATTATATGACCTGAACGGTTTGTATAAACGGTTATGACCTGAACACCTGGATAGAATTTGGATAAACGGCTTTGTAGTGTAATTTTGCCATTATTGGGGGTGTTAGTTTCTTTAAAGATACTATAGCTTTAGTATGTGGGCGTTTACCTGAATCAAATGGGAGTTTTTTTTCGCTTGGTTTACTACCAAATTCAAGCTTGTAAAACATGGCCGTAAACCCGTATATAAGGAGAGAATCCTACATCAGGATATGACGGAATTAAAATGATATCCTGATGTGTGTGTATGTAGTTTTAAGGTTTATAGTCCCTTCCCCTCCTGGCGGGGGGACTATAAACCTTAGAACTACACACACACACATCAGGATATCATTTTTAATCCGTCGTTTGTTGTAAACTACACACACACATCAGGATACCATTTTTTTAATCCGTCGTTTGTTGTAGCAACATCGGTGTCAAAAAACATCACTGTCATAATCATTGAAAAATTGTTCGCTCAACACGGGATTCGAACTTGAGACCTCCGGATTGATTTCAACGTATACTATTTCAAAGTTGGAATTTGTAATCTATATTTTCTAGGGTGTTTTATTTTCCAAGGTCTTTTGTGTATGCACGCACTTAGAAACACATTTTCTCTCACTACATCCAAACAAACTTACATAAACCAACGAACAGTAGAATTGTACTCAATTTATCTTTAATTACATATAGTGATTTACACAAGTGTCTGCAACGACAGACGAATTTCACAAAATTCAGACAAAACATATAATAAATAATTATAAACAATAAATGCCTTTAAAACCACACAAAACGTTCCCATAGTTTCTTACGAACTTACGACATAAATATAACTGAAAGCTTAGAGGTGTGAACCCGTCGCCGTCCAGAACTTGAATGACCAATAATTCAAACACCACGTGATACATCCCGTGATACATCACGTGATACTGACCATTACTGCGCATGTATACAAAATACAAGCAGACGACGCATTTAAATAACTTTTTTTAACGGTGAGAGAAAATAATTTATGTCTTATTCACTCCGTTCAAACGAAATAAATTATATTTCTCTCACTACACCCAAACAAACTTACATAAACCAACGAACACTAGAATTGTACTCAATTAATCTTTAATTACATATAGTGATATACACAAAGTGTCTGCAACGACCGATGAACCAAAAGAACGAGAAAATATCGCTAAAGCAAATTATTTTGCTATCCCCAAACAGCGTGATACTTTTAGCCTGTTTTCAAACAAATCTTTAACATAACCGTCTTTGGCATTTTCACTTCTCCAACATCCGTGACGTTTAAACATTCTATCCGGTATGCCGAAATTGGCTGCCCTCGTTGCACCCATTGATCTAAGACTATGCAACCCATATTTTTATACATCGGTAACGTGTGGTTTTAATGCATTCAAAAATAAATCTCTCATGTTAGAATAAGTCATAGCTTTATTCTGAATTCTCATTGTCCTTGTTTCAGTGCACTTAAATGGCAAACAATATAAAATCATTTGAATTTTCATCATTAATACCTAATAGTTCCACATAAAGCATTAAGTTCCTCACGGGACACAAATCTGCCCATGCACCGTCTCTATAAATATCTTTTTTTCTCAATAAAAACACTCATGTAAAAATTATCAAATATAATGTCACATCTCTTAATGGATAATAGCTCCTGGCTTCTAAAAAATCCCGCATATGCCAATAAAATAGCACAAATTGTTCTCAAATTGAAAAGATTACCTTCTTCGTATAGTGAACAGTAATTTTTTTCAATAATTTCGATTGAAATCGGTTCATTTATATTAACAGGTTTTGAAAGTTTACGTTTTCCCGCTTCTAATACATTTCTAACTAACTGACTGTCTGTTGGAGAAACTAAATTTCCAATATTATGAGCCCATCTTATGCTACAAATGCCTGTGTAACGCAACCCACAGAACTTGCATTCTGAATCAATGAAGCAAAATAAATAGCTACATGAAAAGCCCTAGCGGGCAAATCGATCCCACCTCCCAATCCGTTTCGAAAAGCCCATTGTTTCCAGTTCTTGTAAACTCTCAAATATGAATCACTAGTTGTCCTGGCTTTTGATTCCAACAACAAACGGGGAAGTAGGTCGACTTTGCCCGTCATAGCCTCTGGTAAATCGTGGATTCCTTCCGCGAAAGTCTGAAAAAACATTTGTAAAAAAAAAAGAAAAGATTATTTACTCGTTATAACACAATGTATACACTTTAATTAAAAGGAAGTAACCCTCTCTTTTTAATATTAAAGATAACATGGATAGCTCAAAAACATTTTGTTTTAATGAAGATGATTACAAAATATACGTATCAATTGAATGTAAACAGACAAAACCAAAAACATCTGTTATATAATGTACAAAATACACTTTATTTCGTATGAATTTATACTCTGACAACCCGCCGGCCAATAAATAAAACTGTATTTAGACGTTACACCTACTTACAAATTAACACAGCGAACAAAGCTATGTTTTAACAAACCATGACAGATACAACGATTTTACGGAAAACTGTCTACTATTATGAATTATAAACATTCATGTAAACATTGAATATATACTGCGAGTCGACTCTATCTCTGACCTCGAGGTCCGTCTTCGAGACAATTAAAACGTATTATGACGACCCGTCAGCTACACAACGTATTATGACAGCCCGTCAGCCACACAAAGTATAAGGATGGTCCATCGGCCACACAACGTATTATGACGGCCCATCGGCCACACAACGTATTATGACGGCCCGTCGGCCACACAACGTATTATGATGGCACATTGGCCACACAACGTATTATGACAGCCCGTCGGCCACATAACGTATTATGATGGCCCATCGGCCACACAGCGTATTATGACGGCCCGTCGGCCACACAATGTATTATGACGGCCCGTCGGCCACACAAAGTATAAGGATGGTCCATCGGCCACACAAAGTATTATGATGGCCCATCGGCCACACAACGTATTATGACGGCCCGTCGGCCACACAACGTATTATGATGGCACATTGGCCACACAACGTATTATGACAGCCCGTCGGCCACAGAACGTATTATGATGGCCCATCGGCCACACAGCGTATTATGACGGCCCGTCGGCCACACAATGTATTATGACGGCCCGTCGGCCAAACAACGTATTATGACGGCCCGTCGGTCAAACGACGTATTATGACGGCCCGTCGGTCAAACGACGTATTATGAATTCACGTCGGCCTAAAATGTTTCCTGAACGTTCCTTCCTACTGCACATAATCGCAACATTGTCATTAAAAGAAAAACAAGTTTCAGTCTACAAAAAATTAATACACAACGCTAGCATAGGAAAATTTAAATCCGACTCTACCATTCTTACTTGGTACATAAAATTGTTTACTGACTGGCAAATACGACCAATCACGGACGTACTTATGAAAAGTACCGTTTTCTGAGCACAGTAATGGCCAAAAAGGAGCTGATTTCCAGCCTGGTACTATCAAAACTCCACAAGCTTTACATCTCCTCATGTAAATCAAAACTCTAAAATTCAGCACTATAGGGGGTATGAAAAAGCCATAACTCGTTCCCCAGTTTTCAGAAAATGCATCCACACCCGCAGTATTTACGCACCAAAACCTAGAATAAAAGCAACTCAGTTTTGCATTATGCTCTGAAGCAAACAAATCTACATCAAAAGGGCCCCATTTATCACTTAGATACCTGAACAGATATTGAGCAATACCCCCGTCGTCAAAATCGACTATTCTTGAAAAATAATCAGCTTTATCGTTCAAATTCCTTGGAATCCATTCCATTTCTAGGCTCATACAATGTTTGGCACATACAAAATATATATCTAAAGCGATATCCTGCAATTCGCCTTTCATCGAACCCTTTGAAACAATTGAACATACTCCTGCATTATCTGAGTACTATTTGATTCTGTTATTTCCCAAGACAGGGATTAACGATTTTAACGATTTTCTAACAGCCGTTAGTTCTCTCCATGTACTACTCTTACTACTTTCATCTGGAGACCAAATACCATGTGCAGTTTCATTAGACATGCTTATCTCATAACCGGCAAAACCTGTGCTACTTGCATCTGTATACATAAATTAGTACACACGGCATAGGAAAATAACCTCTTATAAAGATTAAGTTGTCTTAAATTGTTTAGCCAGATAGTTGAATTTCATCTCTAATGTCGTCTTTCTGACTCGCTAGCTTCGAAAGGATTTCGTCTAATTTATTGTCCACGTCCGCCATTGTGAACAACGAACAATTGAACTGAAAGCTTAGAGGTGTGAACCCGTCGCCGTCCAGAACTTGAATGCAAACACCACGTGATACATCCCATGATACATCACGTGATACTGACCATTACTACTGCGCATACAAAATACAAGCAGACGACGTATTTATATAACTGTGTTTAACGGTCTTATTCACTCCGTTCAATCGAAATAAATTATATGAATCATGCACACACACGAAGTGAACAAAGGATGCTATACAGGATATCGATAAAAAAAATAACGCTATTGATCAACTGATTGGTAGCCCAATGAGAAAACGCATTGATTATCAATCCGAAAGTCATGGGTTCGAAACTCGCATGCACTATACTTTTTTTCATTGAAAGGAGGTGTATTTTTGATGTTACTTTGTCGATCGCCGGTAAAGAAATGAAATAGGTGTTCTTGGGCAGTAAACCAAGCGTTAAACCGCTCCCATTTGCTTTAGGTATACGCCCACTCGCCTTATATAGAGCTATAGTACCTTTAAGTACATTGTATGCATGCATTTAGTATGAACCTATCGTAAAGCTCATCTATGCATAATGACCCGTAAAGAGCGGAGCACAGAAGTGGTGAATAAAAACTGTAAAAATGTGTGTTCGAACTACATATAATAAACCGTCGTAGATCAAACCGTTAACATTGTCCGAACAATAAAAAATGAAGCTCAAAAAAAAAAGAGAAAGCAATGAAGCCCAGCTGGATCATGCTGGATAGAGCGGCTTAATTATGGAGATTGATCAATACATAAAGGGATGACACTATGACGGATACGCACATGGAGATGATCAATACATAAAGGGATGAAACTATGACGGATACGCACATGGAGATGATCAAAACATAAAGGGATGAAACTATGACGGATACGCACATGGAGATTGATCAATACATAAAGGGATGAAACCATGACGGATACGCACATGGAGAGGATCAACAATGATTTGTTTGGGTTTTACGTCATATTCAACACATGCAAGGTTATATATGACGGTCCTGTACCAGTACTGTACACCTCCCGCCATCCGTAAGAATCGACTGTTACTCACAAGTCGAGCTCCCAGTGGGATTCGAACCCGTACCGGTAGGAGGCGCGAAGGTTTGCAACGTCGTTAACCACTCGGCCACGGAAGCGATCAACAATGAAGAATAAATGGTGAATAAGAGGCTCAACAATGAGAAATTACTGTATCTGCACTTAAGATTTTATTTGCACAAACCGTTGAAAAACCAAGCTCTATTAGCCAAGTATATAATACGTTATATGTAATTTGTTCATGCGACACAAACACAGGTCCGGCTTATTTATGTAAGGGCCTCATGGAAGATTGACTAGTTTCAAATGAGTTTATTATTATTATTATTATTATTATTATTAATATTATATTAACGTTCACTTGATTCTCTGTTAACATATAGCGTTTATTGTTGTAATTACGTTCGAATATGCTTCATTTTTCTAGTAGGCGTAGCTAATGCGCACTCATCCAATGTGTCTCAGTATAAAATGGCTATTTCACTGTCTGACAACACACTGACAGTAGTTGTATCTCTTGCATGTTTTATCATTATTAATATTCCAAGGCACGTTATTGTTTGTACTATATCGACAGAAAATTAATGTAAATATAAAAAATGAGCATTGTTTCGCTTTATGCGAATAAAAACGCCAGTAGTGATTTGAACATTTACCATAATGTGTTAAATAAAGTCCGAAGACATATCAGTTCTTAAGTAGCACACGCAGACTAGTTTCCAGCTCACGAATGTATGCACACTCACATATTATGTTACATCAATGTTAGTCTGATGCATTGTTCTTTCAATTACCAAGAATAAATGATCTTTAAAACTGGGCCCTCCTCTTTTAATTAAATCACATCTCATTGAATTTATTTCTGATTCTTTTGAAAACTTTTACATAATAAACATAACGATATATCCTTTGTGAGAATCTATTATGGTCCAGCCTTAGAGCTATGACGCGGCCTATAGAAACTATTGGTAGAAATACGGCACGACTCCATTCCACCTTCGGGCGAGATTTCGGACGACATCACGCAATGCCTGCATAAACAACCGCCGTGTTTCACTTCACTAAACCACGACCATGCATAAAACTAAGTTTCCAATTACGGAACGAGATTTAAATCGAGAGCGAATATTTCGAGAGGAATACATCGATTCACGGAAAACATGTCGGAACATAAACAGCCGTTACAAAATACGAATAGATCGGCTTGATATCCGTCTCATTGGTGAGCTTTATGCATGAGCGTGTTGGTATTTACGGTTTAGTCAATTGTACTATGGCGGTTGTTTATACTGGCATTGCGTGATGTCTCCTATATGGTAGGCTCAGAATATACAGCCATATGAGATAAGTTTCTCTCAGCTATATCTCTTTAAATTATAGGTGTGTCACCGTTGTAACCATAGTGTGTCCACGATTATCTTATTGCCGGAGCCTTTCCGGAGCCTCAGGGCTATATTTATCCCGGAATGGATGTTGGACTATGTATCACGTCATTTTACTGTTCATAAAACAACTGTATTTTAGTAAGAATACCGGGACGCAGTCATATTGGCTTACATGCATTTTATGGGTCTTCTACTACTTGAATTACGTATCAATTGTATGAAAACAGTCTACAAATTATGAACTGCGCATGCGCATAGAACTGGTTCTAACTGTTTTTTACTACAATAATTAGATGTAAATTTCAGGGCTACAATCTATAAATCTATTCTCAGCATACGAATACAGCTGGTTTCAAATCGGTATCGTCACTGATTATTGATTGATATTAAACTTTATTGAAAGGACAAACGGCAATCTTGATTCTTTAAAAGCTCACGGCGTCATATTAGTTTTTCTACATAACTTGCATTTGTTCAATAATTAATATTAATTATAAGAATAATATAAAGGAAATTGTGTTTGAATGATACTAACAGTTTGTGTGTACAGGTATATATGTATCTCTTGTTGGTGCTGTCTGATCTTAAAATAAGCAACATCTCTTCAATCATTAAACAGAGTTGATGAAACTTTAACTGAAGCATATTTTAAAGAGTTTGAAAATGTCTGCTCCACTACTACTTATTCTAATGAGCTACTGATCAGACTGCAATAATAAAACACATCTTACACTAAACCCTTTCTTCTAGTGTAAAGTTACTAAAAACTGAGATTACCTTCACAGCGCTAATCTTTCAATCCAATTGCTATTATAGTAAGTTGTATTTTTGATTATAACTATGATAATTTACCAATTCTTCATATTCTTACCGTGACATTTTCCAATTCCTCACATTCTAATCATGAAACAACATTCTGTTTAGTGATCCATTACACATACTATTTCAGATGCCTATCATATTCATATTATAACATTATACAACACAGATGTCAAAATTAAAAACATGTTCAGTTTGTCTCATGATTACTAGTTTATCTAGTGCTCAGCTTTTGCATGATAAATGCGTTTTGATTGTTGACAATTACAATTTAAAAAAATCTAACATCTACACACTGTTCGTTTAGTTTTATCCTATTCATTGCCCTTACTGTTTTCTTATGTAACTGTTCTGACCGGCTTGTGATACTTTGTATCACAGTTTCCTTGTTTATATATTAACGCTCATTGAGGATATGGTATAACATTGTATTCTATAATCTGATATTCCAATTAACGCGTCTGTTTTCTCCCCGTGTGGTTGCCGTGGTAGAATACAACCACTGCAAACCCCGCTAGAGGCAGAGAGGTAGAACCCCTCTTTCATGTTCATTTTGTCATTTTTTATCATGCTCATTCAATGTTTTGATTATGACACCGCGATGCAAACGTGGAAACGTGGCTCCATGTAAATGGCGTGTTTACTATAAAATTTGATTGATTGATTGATTGATTGATTGATTGATTGATTGATTGATTGATTGATTGATTGATTGATTGATTGATTGATTGATCTGATTTGACTTGTAATCAATCAATATAATTAATTTATTTATGTATTGCTTTATAACATGTATTTATTTCTTTCTTCATTTTTTAATCATTTATATAATAAATAAACAACATTGTTTTATTCATTCATTAATTTATTTGTTTATTCATTTATTCATGCACTTATTCATTCATTTATCGATCGATCGATCGATTCGTTCGTTCGTTCGTTCGTTCGTTCGTTCGTTCGTTCGTTCGTTCGTTCGTTCATTCATTCATTTAATCACTCATTCAATCAATCATTTGTTCAAATATACATTCAACAAATTGCTTACTCATACCGGTTTTATTATGCCGTTTTTATCCTCTCGCCTTGCGGTGTTGAACTAGACAATCGTTCATTTATTACGGCCCGTTTATAATATGTGTTATTGGCTGTTGTTAAAGTTGTTTTGGCTGTGAGCAATAAACGATGAGAACTAAAGTCTGGATTCTGGTTCAATTTGTGACATCCAATTAATATTATAAAGTCATAGGCTTAATGGTCTCGCGTGACATAGATCTGCAGAATGTGTTCAATCATGAACTGGCGCCGATACCCACATCAATGTTTGAAGACAGTGGTGATATGGGACTAACAAAAACTAAATCCACACTGAAAAATAAGCTTCAGATTGAGCACTCACGTTTAGCTATTGTACCAAAACCTTTGCCTGCCCATGCTATCTCTGAATGTTACACCGTAGCATGGAGTGGGTTATTGGGAAGCAACAGTCATCACAACTATTCTAAAAGGCTACACATTGAGCAAACGGGAAATCCAAGGTGCAGATATGAACGAAATCATAGCTGAAGCAAATGCAGTTGTTTCTGCATGTTACGGAAGTAACCGTACATAGGAATATGTCTGCTGTTCGGTATGAATATGGCTAGACAAAATCTCAACAAACAAGTCAATAAAACGGCGGAATTGAGATATTTTCCACCAACCTCTGAGTGATTTGTGGAAAATGTCAAGCGGGTACATCTCCAAACCTGTATTTGGTATGCTGCATCAGACCAAGCAGGTACATCTCAAAACCTGTATTTGGTATGCTGCATCAGACCAAGCGGGTACATCTCCAAACCTGTAATTGGTATGCTGCATCAGACCAAGACAAGCGGGTACATCTCCAAACCTGTATTTGGTATGCTGCATCAGACCAAGACAAGCGGGTACATCTCCAAACCTGTAATTGGTATGCTGCATCAGACCAAGACAAGCGGGTACATCTCCAAACCTGTATTTGGTATGCTGCATCAGACCAAGACAAGCGGGTACATCTCCAAACCTGTATTTGGTATGCTGCATCAGACCAAGTCAAGCGGGTACATCTCCAGACCTGTATTTGGCATGCTGCATCAGACCAAGATCCTCCTCAGCTAGACCCGGCATATTTATAAGTTGAGTTCAAGCTCACTCGTGGTTTTGTGTTGTATGGCCATTTTGCATTGATGTTAGCATTCTCGGCAGCCTTACATCAATATTTTAAAATATGGCCAATGTAGGATGTGTGTGAAGTTGGCTCTGCGTTCTACGTTCTCCGTTCTACATTCAAACTTAGTTCTCCGTTCAACATTCGACTCCAGTTCTCCGTTCGACATTCAAACTTAGTTTTCCGTTCAACATTCCACTCCAGTTCTCCGTTCGACATTCAACTTCAGTTCTCCGTTCTACATTCGACTTGAGTTCTCCGTTCTACATTCAACTTGAGTTCTCCGTTCTACATTCGACTCCAGTTCTCCGTTCGACATTCGACTCCAGTTCTCCGTTCTACATTCGACTCCAGTTCTTCGTTCTACATTCGACTCCAGTTCTCCGTTCTACATTAGACTCCAGTTCTCCGTTCTACATTCGACTTGAGTTCTTCGTTCTACATTCGGCTTGAGTTCTCCGTTCAACATTCGAACCCAGTTCTCCGTTCTACATTCAACTTTAGTTCTCCGTTCTACATTCGACTCCAGTTCTCCGTTCGAACTTAGTTCTCCGTTCTACATTCAACTTCAGTTCTCCGTTCTACATTCGACTCCAGTTCTCCGTTCTACATTCGACTTCAGTTCTCCGTTCTACATTCAACTTGTGTTCTTCGTTCTACATTCGGCTTGAGTTCTCCGTTCAACATTCGACTCCAGTTCTCCGTTCTACATTCAACTTCATTTCTCCGTTTTACATTCGAATCAAGTTCTCCCTTCTACATTCGACTCTATTTCTTCGTGCTACTGAAAATTAATTTTAACAAGGAAAAAAAGAAAAACTTTTTTTTTTTCGTGTTGTTTGTTGAAACAAACATATCTTAAGTTTTCCTGGAAAAATGTCCCAGAGTAATGTAGTTAGGGAATAATGTCCCAGAGTAATGTAGTTAGTCTTAAAATATGTTTGTTTTCAACAAATAACAGAGGCCCCGGGTTCAATCCTCCGTGATGCCACTGAGTTCCGTCGGTGTGTTCTTGGGCAAGACACTTTCCCTTAGCCTCGTCCGTCGGATGGGGACGTAAACCGGGCGGTCACGTGTATCGGTCTATCCTCCGAGCACGTTAAAGAACCATAGGAATCTATTCGATAATAAGAGTAGGGCAGGTTCCCGGATTCCTATGTATCCTTCCCCTCTCTCTGGGGCGGCTCTAAATAACCTATACTGTGTTGATGAGCCGTTAAACAACATTCAATTCAATTCAACAAATAACACAAAAAGAAAACACTTTCAATTTATTTATTAATGTTTTCTTTTTGAACTTTTTTTATTAGTTACTAACAGGTTTACCACCACCAATTGCATGTAAACCTCCGAGGTGTAGTCGAATGTAGTTCCTATAATAAAAAGTAATACCTCCTTTTTCGATGGAAACGGGCATTATAAGCAGGGGAAAACTGCCCATTTCTATTCGATTTTGTGGTTATATGTATAAGAAGCGTATTAATAGGTTTTACTGGATCTCTGATGAACACTTTCGAAATTTCGACTCTATGCTTACACTTTGTGAGAAATGAAAACAGTCGATCAATAAAAACAGCTGTACCCTTGACCTGTTTAGTAAACAAACAAGAACTTTCTTACATGTCTTGTGACCCCACGTTTTCTGGTGATTTTTCAAGTGGAAAAATAGTTTTCTATATGAACATTACACTGCTGCATTATCCATACTTGAGTTGAATTTGCAGCAAATCATTAATATTTGACACTTTAAGGATGTTGGCTGGGCAAGTTTTGACATCTTCAAGTCTAAACATTTTATTTTTTAAATCATAGTTTTATTTGACAACAGAATTGTTTCATTTTTTCCATTCTAGTAGAGGTGGATATAATGTAGATTTTAAGATGGTAACATACCAAATTTTAAGCAATTTATTTCTTCATATTTTTTCCGTCATTTGTGATCATTTTTTGTTGTCAACAAAATAGGGGATATGGTAGCTCTGAGTAGAATTTATCCTTTTGCTATAGAATAAATCAGATTTTTGTTTTTCAGTAGTGGAATACATATATAAAAGTAGATACTGAGCTAATTTTATTTTCGATCTCCATGTCAATATTGTGTGTACAGTATTTTACATTGAAAATGTCAAAATAACTCCAAAATGGGTGTAATTTAAAGAATTTTTAATAAAAAACAATTAGAAGACTGGTGACCTATATATTTTTTTACTTGTTTTGAAAGAAATGTCATAGGACCTTGACATATACAAGTTTTAAAAAAAGTTGATCATTAGAACATAATTTTTTATCTTGAATTAATTTTTCGGTAAAGACAAAAGTGGGTGGGGTACGGTCCATATATGTTTGCTTTTTAAAGTAAAAAGACGAATGAGGATTACTACTGTTTTTGTATGATTTGAAAGATATGTATATATGCAATCGAAAATTGTATTTTGTTTTTCAATAAACGTGATGTTATGAAAACAATTGTGAAAATGTTCAGTGACTATATTTTGCCTCTTTTTAGTGAAATTTTGAAGTTAGAAATATGTGCCTTCTTCAATGACGTCTAGTGGGGAAAAAAGTGTGGTGACCTAGCCTTTTTTTGATAATTTTGAATCTAAATTATACCAAAGAAGCTTTAAATATGAATTAAAAAAAAATCTCATCACTACGTCCTTTCCCAGCCAACCTCCTTAACATTGGTGTCTATGGGAAAAATAATTAGTGCTATCATACCTAACACTGATATAGTAACCTGTGTCTATGGAAGTTTTGATCAAATGTCTAGGAACAAGGTGCCTATATATACTATATTCAAAACAGAATAACAATCCAGTGGTGTCAAAATAAACATGTTTCTTTATTTCATCTTATCATTAATAATAATTCACTGACAGTGTGAATCACTAAAAGCCTTTCGAAATAGTTGTTGTTATATACTATTATATATAATAAAGCAATGCTCATATAGTTTTCACGTTTTATCTGAAGTAAAATTATACAATGCCGTAACCAGAAAGTATTCCCGCAATATGATAAACTATACTGAAGGGAAAAAGAAACGCGACACGGGAATTTTCGCCATATATTGTTTATGTAGAATATGCTGCTGTTAATGGCTGCGTAAGACCTTTCAGACTAAAGCAACACATAACACAGCAAATATAGTATTCATTCAACGTTGCAATATTGATAGAGTACGCGTTTGGCTCAAGCATATGAGCAAACTTAGGATGCAACATTTTGCAAACACGTTACCTGTGTGTGTGTGTGTGTGTCTATTTCTAAGGATTATAGTCCCTCCACCTACGACAGGCATCCTACCCGACGATTATAGGCACAATGTCTGGACTTTTATCTGTGTGTTGTTGTGTGACGTGATGATATGTCTACTTGAAGCAGCGAACTCAGTGTTTTCTTTATAGTGTTGCCACACTGGAATACCACGCCGTAGTAGACATGATACCCCCACCCCCAGTCACATTATTCTGACACTGGTCAATCAGTCGTAGCACTACCCATTATTTGCTAGTCAGGCAAGGGTTACAAGTGACTACTCCATTTTTAAAGTCTTTGGTATGACTCGGTCAGGGGACTCGAACCCATGACCTCCCGAATGCAAAGCAAACACTATATAAACCACTACACCACAATGCTTCGGTATTAAAACTCGTTACGTTAAATGGCTCAATTTTTCAAAGAGGAATTTCAACATTTGTGAATTACTTGTTTAAAAAAAAGTGTACTGTGATTAAAACGTCTATAACATCACAGTTGTGTCCTTTCTCTAATTAACTGCAAGTTTTTTTTAACAAAACATCTTCTATGTGGAATTAAGTGTGCAACAGTGTACAATATAGCGGAAATTCTAGTGTCGCGTTTCTTTTTCTCTTCAGTATATTTTATTAGATTAAGCAAAGAAAATTTTGTAGACACATTCGACTCCAGTTCTCCGTTCTACATTCTAACCTAGTTCTCCGTTCTACGTTCAACTGCAGTTCTCCGTTCTACATTCGAACGCAGTTCTCCGTTTTACATTCACCTTGAGTTCTCCGTTCTACATTCGACTCCAGTTCTCCGTTGTACATTCAACTTGAGTTTTCCGTTCTGCATTCGACTCCAGTTCTCCGTTCTACGTCGAAATGTATGAAATGTGCCGTGCTCTATCGCTAATAAACATAACCGTGTGTATTGCCGTAATAGTCAAATTGGCAAAGTATGATTAAGGTAACATCATATACACATACAGCAACACTAAAGGCAATTTTATTATAGCACGAATCACTCGTTTTCGTGTTAAATATTGTTGTTTTTTTGTTGTTGTTTTTTAAATGTGAACGTGTAAAAAGCTTCCCAGAATAGCAACACAAAACAACTATGACTGATGCAAAACTGATAAAACCTTATGAGTCGTTTTAGGTGTAACAGCGGCATTGATGTTACTCAATTTTACAATAACACAAGTGATCCATATGAAAATAATAAGTGGTTTTCTTTTGTTTTAAAGCAGATGTGCACACGTATCATGCATTACAAATTGTTTCCATTAATCGTATAGTCATAACTGTGTGTGCAAAACTGATAATATGTCTGGAGTTGTCTTTGGTTTTAAAAAATGTGTCGTTGATGTTACCAGTTTTCACAGCAACACGAGTTTAACGATTTGAAAATACCAAATGGTTTACTGTTTGTATTAAAACAGATGTGCCAAATGGTAGAGTTATTCCAAAATGACACCACTACACGTTTACCGTGATAACTGTGACGCAAAACTAATATGGAGTGGTCATTGGTGTTTCAAAGTATGTCCTTGATGTTACCGCAGTGTATGTGCTCTTACCCCTAAGTGTTTGTGATACAGTGGTACCATTGATATTGTCATATGTTTGCCATTTCTATTTAAAATGTTATTGTTTGAGATAATTCAAACAGTGTTTAGGACAAGATAATACTAAATCTTTTTTATTTTGTTTAAGTCGATTTTAACAATGATAAAGAGCCAATTATCCCAATATTTAGTTTTGATGAAAAACACCCCAGTAATCTATGAGTCACATTAGTATGTTATTTTACTTTATACATTGTGTTTCACCGTTTATGAACTAATCAAACAAGTTCAATAACATCAGTTACCCGCAAAGGCTTCACCGGTTTGTTGTGGTGTTACAGGCACATGGCAAGGGTTGTGCTGTGTTTGCATCTTTTAGATTGTGACTGTTCACATACTCATTTATGCTTTTATTATAATAAAATATTCAGTTTGACGCATATATTTTTTGCAATTTTGTACCATATCTGACCCCTCTTTTTTTCTGAAAATGACCCTTATAATGGCTAAAGCATTTTCACTTTTCGGGCGGGTATTCCCCAAAGATCGCCGAGGTGGATGCAGGGTTGTAGCAATACATCGCCAAATTAAAAAAACAACGTCAATTATATAAAAGTAAAAACATTCGTCGTCAAAAGTAAAACATATGTCAAAACGTCAAAAAAACAACACGTAGGCTTCGAAATGTTACACTAAAAAGATTATTTTGATAAAGGTCTAGACAAGAACATGCATATGCATCAATAAATACACGAGCAACATATAAAAAACTGTTTTTCATAGGTATTACATTATTTAGGAGTATTGCGATTCATCAAAATATAACAGAGTTTAAACTTTAGCACCATGTTTTCGTATTTAAAGTTTATAAACACAAATATAGTTTTCAACATTTACTGATTAACACTCTTAAAGAACGGCTGATCAACACAGCATATGTTTAAAGTTCCACACGCATTACAGAGTTCTTTTCACAACTGTATATTTTTAAATATTCTACAAACAGTCCTCAATGAAGGGAAGTAGTATTAATAAGTAATGAAAAAGGTATCCGTTGGAAGCAACAAACACGTTCAAGAGAAAAAAGTGGCGGACTCGGTTTTATTAAGATTGATCATGAAAGGTAAATAAGGTGCAACACCTCTCAAGCTCCATAGCACCGGTTAAAGCGGTATTCTGCTTTAACGTCACAGAGATTGGGTTTCATTTAAAACTTAAAATGCAAAAGGAAGATTTTATTAGAGTCTTGTCAATAACTACTCCGAATATAGAACGGAGAACTACAGCTGAATGTAAAACGGAGAACTGAAGTTGAATGTAGAACGGAGAAATAGAGTCGAATGTAGAACAAAGAAGTAGAGTTGAATGTTGAACGGAAAACTCAAGTTGAATGTAGAACAGAGAACTGGAGTCGAATGTAGAACGGAGAACTGGGTTCGAATGAAAAAAGGAGAACTCGAGTCGAATGTAGAACGGAGAACTCAAGTCGAATGTAGAAGGAGAACTGGAGTCAAATTTAAAACGGAGAAGTGGAGTCGAATGTAGAACGGAGAACTCAAGTCGAATGTAGAACGGAGAACTCAAGTTGAATGTAGAATGGAGAACTGGAGTCGAATGCAGAACGGAGAACTCAAGATGAATGTAGAACGGAAAACTGGAGTGGAATGCAAAAGGAGAACTCAAAGTGAATGTAGAACGTCGAATGTGTCTACAGAAACCTAATAAAATGTACAGAAGGGAAAAAGAAACGCGACACTGTAATTTCCGCTATATATTGTATATACTGCTATATATTGTATATACCGCTATATATTGTATATACTGCTATATATTGTATATACCGCTATATATTGTATATACCGCTATATATTGTATAATACTGCTATATATTGTATATACTACTATATATTGTATATACCGCTATATATTGTATATACTGCTATATATTGTATATACCGCTATATATTGTATATACCGCTATATATTGTATATACCGCTATATATTGTATATACCGCTATATATTGTATATACTGCTATATATTGTATATACTGCTGTATATTGTATATACCGCTATATATTGTATATACCGCTATATATTGTATATACCGCTATATATTGTATATACCGCTATATATTGTATATACCGCTATATATTGTATATACCGCTATATATTGTATATACCGCTATATATTGTATATACCGCTATAAATTGTATATACCGCTATATATTGTATATACCGCTATATATTGTATATACCGCTATATATTGTATATACTGCTATATATTGTATATACTGCTATATATTGTATACCGCTATATATTGTATATACTGCTATATATTGTATATACCGCTATATATTGTTTATACCGCTATATATTGTATATACCGCTATATATTGTATATACCGCTATATATTGTATATACCGCTATATATTGTATATACCGCTATATATTATATATACCGCTATATATTGTATATACCGCTACATATTGTATATACTGCTATATATTGTATATACTGCTATATATTGTATATACTGCTATATATTGTATATAATGCTATATATTGTATATACTGCTATATATTGTATATACTGCTATATATTGTATATACTGCTATATATTGTATACCGCTATATATTGTATATACTGCTATATATTGTATATACCGCTATATATTGTATATACTGCTATATATTGTATATACTGCTATATATTGTTTATACTGCTATATATTGTATATACTGCACACTTAATTCCACATAATATTATTCCAAAGAAATCCCAAGATGTTTTGTAAGAAAAAACTTGCAGTTAGTTAGAGAAAGGACACAACTCAACTGCGATGTTATAGACGTTTTAATCACAGTACACATTTTAACAAGAAATTCGTAATTGTTAAAATTCCTACAGTATGGGGCGCAATACTGTATAGTGATATTAATTTAAACATTCCTCTTTGAAAAATTGAGCCATTTCAGTACGTGTTTAACGTAAAGAGTTTGCAAAACTTTGCAACCTAAGTTTGCTCACATGCTTGAGCCAAACGTGTACTCTGTCAATATTGAAACTCTGAAGGAATACTATTGTATTTAAAGTCTGATTTGAACAAAACTTGCATAGACACAGTCTGCTGAGAACTGAAAAAAAAAGATAAAAGTTGTTTTTTTCGTGTTATTTATTGAAAACAAACATATTTTTAGACTTTTTTGCTCTGCGACATTTTTTTTCAGAAAAACTTAAATTATAACACAAAATAACACGAATTTCATTTTGTGTGTGTGTGTGTGGTGGTGGGGGGGGGGGGGGGGGGGGGGGGGGGGGGGGGGGGGGGTAGGGGGGAGTTTGAATGTCGAACGGAGAACTCGAGTCGAATGTAGAACGGATAACTGAAGTTGAATGTCGAACGGAGAACTGGAGTGGAATGTTGAACGGAGAACTAAGTTTGAATGTCGAACGGAGAACTCAAGTCGAATGTAGAACGGAGAACTGAAGTTGAATGTCGAACGGAGAACTGGAGTCGAATGTCGAACGGAGAACTAAGTTTGAATGTAGAACGGAGAACGTAGAACGCAGAGCCAACTTCACACACATCTGTGAAATGGCCATTCTGGAACACTCCAATACCGTTTTTTATTTGTTTTAATTATATACAAGCATATATAAAGTCAAAATGAGACTAGATTTATATAAATTTCATTTTTTGATAACTACTAAACAATGTTACTGTGTGAGACATATAAATGCGGAAACGGTATGTGAAACATATAAATACGGAAACGGTATGTGAGACATATAAATACGGAAACGGTATGTGAGACATTTAAATACGGAAATGGTATGGGAGACATATAAATACAGAAACGGTATGTGAGACATATAAATACGGAAACGGTATGTGATACATTTAAATACGGAAACGGTATGTGAGACATATAAATACGGAAACGCTATGTGAGACATTTAAATACGGAAACGGTATGTGAGACATTTAAATACGGAAATGGTATGGGAGACATATAAATACGGAAACGGTATGTGAGACATATAAATACGGAAACGGTATGTGATACATTTAAATACGGAAACGGTATGTGAGACATATAAATACGGAAACGCTATGTGAGACATTTAAATACGGAAACGGTATGTGAGACATATAAATACGGAATCGCTATGTGAGACATATAAATACGGAAACGGTATTCGTAGCAATTAGCATGATGGCATACTGTACGTTACCTTGCCAGTCCGGATCGACTGAAATACTGGTGTAATTGTCCACGTCGACGCGGGAGGTTACGTTTATATTGGGATTCGTATACACTGGTATACACTGCGGGGCATTCTCTGTATACCTCCTGAGAGAGTTGTTTGTGCTGATGTAGAGCTTGCAATGGTTCCTACACTGGGAGTTGTTTGTGCTGACGTAGCACTTGCAATGGTTCCTACACCGGGAGTTGTTTGTGACGGTGTAAAACTTGCAATGGTTCCTACACCGGGAGTTGTTTGTGACGGTGTAAAACTTGCAATGGTTCCTACACGGGAAGTTGTCTGTTCTGGTGTATAATTTGCAATGGTTCCTACACTTGTTTTTTTTTTGTGCTGATGTAGCATTTGCAATGGTTCCTAAACTGGGACTTGTTTGTGCTGATGTAGCATTTGCAATGGTTCCTACACTGGGAGTTGTTTGTGCTGATGTAGAATTTGCAATGGTTCCTACACCGGGATTTGTTTGTGCTGATGTAGCATTTGCAATGTTTCCTACACTGGAAGTTGTTTGTGCCGATGTAGCATTTGCCATGGTTGCTACAGTGGGAGTCGTTTGAGCTGATGTAGCATTTGCAATGGTTCCTACACTGGGAATTGTTTGTGCTGGTGTAGAATTTACAATGGTTACTACACCGGGAGTCGTTTGTTCCGATTTAGAACTTGCAATGGTTCCTTCACGGGAAGTAGTCGTTTTGATGTAGAACTTACAATAATTTCTACGCGGGAAATTGTCCGTTCTGGTGTAGAACTTGCAGTGGTTGCAACACTGTGAGTTGTTTGTTCTAGTGGAGAAATTACAATGGTTCCTACATGGAAAAGTGTTTGTTCTGGTGTAAACATTGCAGTGGTTCCTTCACGAGAAGTTGCTTGTTCTGGTGAAGAACTTGCAGTGGTTCTTACATGGGTAATTGTTTGTATTGGTTTAGAACTTGCAATGGTTCCCACACTGGTAGTTGTGTGTGCTGATGTAAACGTAGATGCTGGATGTGAGGTACTTCGTGCTTGTGTACTAGCAGTACAGTTTGTACCGTCATTTGAAATAATTGATGGGGTATGCATTAACAGCAGTGACGTAGCTATAAACAATCCAGTACATTTAAAGTCTCTCCGTGACATCGTGACTTTTTTGTTGGTGCGTTAAACATTGTTTTCAACCAAGTCGATCCTTCCTGTTGATTACATTTCAAACCTAAAAAAGGGGAGATGGGTTTCTTAAATTAAATTAAATTGCGAACATCTTACATTGCCCATCGCCATTAACATTGAGTAAGGAGCTTACATATTATTTTGTCTCATACATTAAGTTAGCTGTAATAATCGTAGCTCTCATGGTGTTATATTATGTGCCTACCATGGAGCTATGATGAGGCCCCTTTAAAAAAAATAGGTGTAGAGTGTGAGACACGACTGCATCCTCACTTTCCGTTGGGGTTTCTAAAAAGACATCACTCAGTGCCTGTGCATAAAAAGTCGAGCGATGTGGTCTAGTGGCAGAGCGTTGGACCCATGATACAAACGTCGTGGGTTCGATCCCGCCATAACCATGTGCGTTGTGTCCCTGAGCAAGACACTTTATCTGCATTGCTTAGTACTGGTTCTACCCAAGAAGTCAATCAAGAAGTACCTTAGAAGCGAATAGCTTACAACAGGTATAGAATACTGTAAGTAAACAACCGCCATAAACAACCGCCTTCGTTGCTTATCCATAATTTGTCTGAATGTGTTTTCCATGTTTGTATAAATATGGTATACTAATGTTCATTACGTGGTCCGAGTATTAACTTTCATACCCCATCCAACCAATTCTCCAAAGTTGGCTGGGGTATGAAATAAAACCTTAATTTCGGCTTAAAAAATTGAATATTGTAAAATTTAAACATTTAATAGGGAATTTTAAACAGGTTATCGCATTTTGTTCAGTAAAAAATCGTTTAAACATGTTTTATTGTCGAAATGTCCCAGTTATAATATCCAGTTGATATAAGCTTTCCCATCGCTTAATGGAATTAAGGCGGGACCACCTAATGTCATAGCTCAAGTTATTGTAGCAGTATAAACATTTCGACATGGAAAGCTATAATATAAAGATGTAAATATGGGCCCGTATCCATAAAGCTTCTTAGAAATATTTTAACTTCAGTGAAATTTTATCAATTTTTGAACACCTTTTATATCGATTTAAGACGTTTTCTTAATGTTGCCTTTAAGGTTATGGATAAATAAAACGTACAGCTAGATATTCATCTTAAAATAGATGGTTTGTAGTGGCCCTGAGAGGTTAATAAGGATATTTAAAAATATGTAAAAATCTTAAATTCTAACTTAAGTAACATTTTCCACTTAAGTTATTTGACGAATTCGGACTCTGGACGATATTATTTCGAGAGGAAACTATTGAACATGTTGTTAATTATACAGTCGTTACAAAACATGACTAGTTCGGTGTGATATCGTTCACGTTGGCGAGTTTTATGCATGCACGTGTTGTATTTAAGTTTGAGACAATTGAAATACTGCGGTTGTTTATGCAGATACTGTGTTATGTCTCCAGAAAATTCGCCGCTGATAGAGTCGTGCCGCATACTCCGACACCACGGTGTTGGTACAACTTACGAAACGAACTGCGTTGCTTGGTTTAGGTTTTCAATTTAAGACGAACGGATCTATCTATTTAGTCATAAAAGCAACTATATATAAAACTATTCTCCATTGAAATATATATAAGTGGTTGTTTTATCTTATTTGTGTTATTTTGCACACAATTTGTGACAGTAAACGTCAACAAAACGTCAACAAAATGTCAACAAACCGTGACGTCCAACGTTGTAGAAGTTTGCAACGGTTTATGTTCAAATCCCAGATTTTGAGATATTTTCCAACGGAAGCAGGCGAAATTTACAGGGATAATGCCGTGGTCAGTATCAACATCGACGTTATCAAATGTATCACGTAAGAACATTACGTGGTCCGAGTATTAACTTCCATACCCCATCCAATCCCTTCTCCAAGAAGCAAAAACGGGGTTGGCTGTGGTACGAAATAAAACCTTATTTTCGGCTTAAAAAATTTGCATATTGTAAAATTTAAATATTTAATAGTCTTTTTTAAATAGGTTATCGCATTTTCTTTAAGGTAAAAATGTGTTTAATAGTGTTTTATTGTCGAAATATGCGTTATAAAAGCCAGCTAATATAAGCTTTCCAATCACGTAGTGGCATTAAGGCGGGACCACGTAATGAGTCGCTGTTTTATAAAATCGGCCATTCGTAATCGCCAGGAAAAATGTCCATCGGGAAATTTTGTGAACAATTTGGACAGATGCATGGGAAATTAGAATTCTTATGTAAATATGGTGTTGACAGCTATTTCATTAACATGATATTCCAACAGTATATACATGAGCCTTTTTAGAGAAATAGATTGATTTGTATTAATTCAGATTTTCTGAATTTTATGAATATTTTTAAAATGATAGACATTTTGTCCCATTTTGTAAAATGTACTTTAAGCTGGGCGCATTATTTAAACATGAACATAACCAAGTGTTTTATGTACTTATCTCAACTGTTGTTTTTAACTGAATAAAAAGTACATGAAAAATTGATTATAATCCGAAAGTACGGGAAAGACAATGCAATAATTACATCTTTATTAAAAACATAAACGGTAATCAAATTGTCCCACCATCATCATTCGATGTTTCGTCGTTATCACCACGCAACAAGAGATCATACATGTAAATGCGTGTTGTGATGTGAACATGTCTGCTTTCGAAATATAACTAAGGTTCGTTAATAATCTTTGTGGTATGTTTAAGGATGCTCATTTTTTACAGCAAATAATAAATATATAGTTAATAACATGTATTTACATGTATGTATATAAAAGTTTTAGTTCTTATTTTAGTTATCCTTGTGCATTTCCCCGACTTCAAAACAAATGCTAACATATATATGTTATCAAATACGACCTCTTTCTTACTTAACATTGAAAAACTCATGTCTGCAACTTATATCTTTTAAAAAATATACTTAAACGTTTTTTCCTATAAAAAATCAGCGCATACAATGTTCACGACGTCGCGTACCAACACCGTGTGCAATGTCTCTACCTACGTTATAAATGTCGCATGTCATAGCTCTATATGTATACAATAGAGCATGAGTTTTGCACGTGTACGGGGAGATAATGCACGTGCGTTAGCGAGTGCATTATCGTCCGTACACGTGCAAGACTCATGCTCTATTGTATTTGTACCACAATAACTAACATATGCTGTGTATATCCTCGGGTATTACACGATGCATAGTGAGTATTTAGGATATTGTGGTACAAATGGCAGGTACAGAATTGAAAACCATAAGGGCTGTTATTTTTAAGGATAATTATAATAGTTAGTATATAACGACTCATAAGTGTGCGAGGGGTCGGAGGGCGAGGAGATTGATAATAGCGGAGATGACCTTTTTTATGAAAATTAAAACTATTACGAATACATAATTCTCATATGAAAATTATACAAACTCCCATTAAAAAAAATATATATAATATAATATCATATGATTTGTTTTTATAAGAAATATATGCGTCTCCTTTAATAAAAGAATCGTATGAGAATAATCATGATTCTCAAAGGAGAATGATTTATGTATATGGCAAAACTGCATGCATATACAGATCCATGTTAAAAGGTTACGGTAATTAGTATTTTGCATATAAATCATTCTGTACAATAGAAACATAACACTTCTAAATTGCACGGCTTCAATCAATTGTTTCTTCGCATCTTCGCTCCTTCGCTCGTTCGCGAAGAGTCTAAGAAGCGAACGTAGTGATTTGAACCTGACTGATATAAACATACTATACTCAGCAAAACTAAAAAGTACCCCTTTTCCTTTCCTTTATTATATAGACAGAAAAACAGAAAAACAGAAAAACAGGAATGATGTATAAAGAATAATTAAATCGATCACCACAATAGCCCAAACAAAAGTTCAGTACGCAAGGGAGTTATCCCCTTTTTCTTAAACCATGCATTTTTGGTAAAAACACATAAAATATACAAAATTACCTCAATTTTCCCAAGACAATATTCTCTATACGTTGCTGTCGAAAAAAATCACAGAAAATACAACACCGATTGTTTAGGTAGCAGCTTTTGATTATCAAAAATCATCAAATTACCTACATTCTTTAATGTTTCCATAGCATCCATAAAAGAGTATTGCATGGCAAACTGTAAAACTGTTTAAAGGAATATTTAGTACTCAGTGAAATGTACTTAAAAACATCAAACATTGTTTAATTAACGCGCTGTTCATGCTGTCCTACGCCGCCCTTAAACACTGGCCTATGGGAATACTAGCAAAAAAGTGGGTACATTTTGTTTGTTTGCGAGTATAGAAAACATATCGAGCGACAGGATGATACCAGATTATTGTATCGCATTACGTGGTCCGAGTATTAGCTTTCATACCCCATCCAACCCCTTCTCTAAGAAGCGAAAACGGGGTTGGCTGGGGTAAGAAATAAAACCTTATTTTCGGATTTAAACGTTGCCTATTGTAAAATCAAAATATTTTATACGTAATTTTAAACAGGTTATCGCATTTTTTTTCAGTAAAACATGGTTTATTGTCGAAATATCCGTTATAAAATTCTGCTAATACAAGCTTTCCCATCGCTTGATGGAATTAAGGCGGGGACCACGTAATGCTACGTTTAGGTGAGGAGGAAAATGATGTCAGGCTCAGTTAAGAAAGTAATTAAACTTTAAAGGCTTAATACGCAAACATAAACAAATCTCTACAATGCTTCGGCATAACTTCAGATTTAAAATCCATGCATTGCATAAATGCTATTTTTATTTGACACCTTTTACAACTTGTTCGTTACGTTTCATTTTAACATTAAGTGGTCCCGTCTTAATTCTATTAAGCGATGGAAAAGCTTATATTAGCAGGATTTTCTAACGGATACTTCATTTTTGACTGAACAAATGCGATAACCTGTTTAAAATTACCTATTACATGAAATTGTTAAGCCGAAATTAAGGTTTTATTTCATACCCGAGCCAACCCCCTTTTTGCTTCTTTGAGAAGTGGTTGAATGGGGTATGAAAGTTAATACTTTTACCACGTAATGATTTTGATTTTGGTGTTTTTTTCATCCTATAATGCAAACTATATTTACCTATGTGTGTGAAGTTGGCTCGGGGTTCGGGGTTCGGGGTTCGACATTCAAACCCAGTTCGGTATTCAACATTCAGAGTCAGTTCGGGGTTCTACATTCAAACCCAGCTCGGTATTCAACATTCTGAGTCAGCTCGGGGTTCGACATTTGAACCCAGTTCGGTATTCAACATTCAAAGTCAGTTCGGGGTTCAACATTCGAATCCAGTTCGGTATTCAACATTCAGAGTCAGTTCGGGGTTCGACATTTGAACTCATTTCGGTATTCAGCATTCAGTCAGTTCGGGGTTCGACATTCGAAGCCAGTTCGGTATTCAACATTCGAAACCAGTTCTGGGTACAACATTCGAATCCAGTTCGGTATTCAACTTTCAAAATCAGTTCGGGGTTCAAACCCCGAACTGACTTTGAATGTTGAATACCGAACTGGGTTCGAATGTCGAACCCCGAACTGACTTTGAATGTTGAATACCGAACTGGGTTTGAATGTCGAACCCCCGAATGTTGAAAACCAAATTGGGTTCGGTTCGAATGTTTAATACCGAACTGGGTTTGAATGCCGAACCCCGAACTGGGTTCGAGTGTTGAATAGCGAACTGGGTTCGAATGTCGAACCCCGAACTGGGTTTGAATGTTGAATACCGAACTGGGTTTGAATGTCGAACCCCGAACCCCATCCCCGAGCCAACTTCACACACATTATTTACCTGAATGTTACAGCAATTGTAATTGTATTGTAAACATGTCTTTGTTATGTATTGTACATGGATGAGACTCTGTTAAAGATATTTAGACCTTTCATTTAGAATTAATAACTGTGTTTCAACACAATTTTGAAATTGCTGTATTTTTTTTCTTTTAAATGAAATTAAGCTATAAAAATTAAAACATACAACATATAATAAAATAAGTGTATATACCCTGCCCGTGTTGATAGATATCTAGTCAAACACTTGGATTGATGACTCATGTCTAAGACATGCGTACAAACGTAATTAGAAAAGGGCAGGGATTTATGACACAACGTTGTTATCCGTAATATTCTCCAAAATAATACAGGTTAGTGCACGTGTCTTTAACTTACTTGTTATCGATACGATAAAGTGTAAATCCACCAAAGGATTTGGCCTCCGTGGAGTAGAATCAAATAGTAATACACACGTTTTAATTGCTTGATTTAGATCTATATTAACTTGAATTTATCCGAATGATATGTTGGGAACATTTCTGAGTCTCTGTTTGAGTTATATAATTTATTTAAGTTTAATTGATGTAGTTAGGAAAGCGGAAGTAGAATGGCGTGGATTAGTCCTCGGCATCCTAAAATAGCACGTGACGTCATTTAACAGAGAGGCTCTACATAATACATTATCCTTGATGAAAAATGCGCGCGCTTAAATCTTTATTAACCTGTATTAGGATCTTCAGGTAACTCTGCGGAAATATTGCGCGTGATTTTATAATGACCGCCTGCCTAAAATACTAGTTTTATTAGCACTTTCCCGATAGAAATGAGGAGTCGCTGGAATCAATGGATAGCAAGGTAGACTCAGTGTTCAAGCCTCGACCTGTAACCGAGAGGTCCATGGTTCAATCCCCGGCTGTGTCGAGGCCGATTTTTGAACTTCAAAGTTTTCAAAACATTTCCTAAACCGCAGCTTTGTGTACACTAAACATATCTTCACATTTCATATGTATCAGGGGCGTACCTGGGCATACGCACTGACGCACGTGCGTACAGGCTATTAAAGAAGCAAACAAATAAAAAAAGGCTAAAAATGCGAAAAATGCAATAAAAACTGAAGGTATAGGGGGGTTAGGCACATTTGTGAATCCAAACCTAAATTAACCCCAGGAACGCCCCTGTGTATGTATCATATTTTCGGTATTCTGCAAGTAAATAATTCATTAACGTGTAACATGTTACACTACACCAAAAGTGATCAACATGACATGTAATTGAGACCACCAGGCTGTAGTTTGCAACACCAAACAATCGTCGTTTGCCTATACTTATATATAAGAAAATGTTATGACCGTTTATTACATTTCTATGGGTGAAAGATTGGGATTTATCAGTGAAAGAATATTCATAATCGTTGAGTTATGACGTCAATAAAGGGTTGGTGACGTCGACGTTATCCGCTGATAATGCTAAATAAAGTGAATAATTCTGGTTAAAATCATACATAATCTGATTAAAATGTAATAAATAGCTTTTTTAACTGTTGTGATCGATTATAGGGAAATACTTCACTCGATGGTAGGTGTATGTTGTTTTTTCACTCACTCGCTTACGCTTGTTTGTGAAAAGAACCACACGTCTACCAACTCGTGAAGGATTTCCCTAATCGATTAAAGGGAAATACTTCACTCGATGGTAGGCGTGTGTTGCTTTTTCACTCAATCGCTTACGCTCGTTCGTGAAAAGAGATACACGTCTACCATCTCGTGAAGAATTTCTCTATAATCGATCCCAGCAGTTAAATAATCTCTATTACTTCAAAACCTTTGAACGGATCACAGTGAACGTTGCTGATGCCATGTAGTTTATTTGTAGTTGTGTCCACTCCACCGTGACAATCCCTGCCTGAGATTCGGTCTGTAGTTATAACAACACATCTCGATAGGTTCCTACAAAACCATTTCAACGTTAGAACCACAGACCCTCTCTTATTGGGTTTAAAGGAACTGGATGCGATATGGAAAGCAATGGATGTCAATCCAACACGAGTAAAACCGCCATAATGCATTTCATTATAGACTCATAGTCAAGTAATTACAGGTTTTAAGTTCAAACAAATTCCAACAGAAAGTATTTTAGGATTTTTAGAATCACTGACATGTTATGAGTTTCAGAAAAAAACTCCTCAAGATAAAGATGGTGGGAAATGCTAAATTTTGAGGTAAAATTGCGTTTTTAAGAGAAAATCTCCGGAAACTGGAATAATTGTATAAACAATCATTTGAGTAAATTAGAATTTTCTAACAGTGCGGAAATGCTCTCCCAAATACATCTTCATGTAAATCATGGTTTTATAGATGGATATTGGGTTAATAATATGAGATTTTGGGGCAGACTTGGAAAAAATGAATAAAATCGTTGATTTCTGTAATACATTTGGTGTTGCTAGGTTATAAATTAAAACAAATAAGATGTTTGAACATAAACTTATCTAATGGAAGTGATAAAATGATGCACAATTATATATACAAATGTTTCATTGTATCGTAAGTTAATGTGAAAGTTCACATTGTGAGCTTTTGGGGCAAACTGTTGAAAAAAAAAATCGTTGATTTCTGTAATACAGTCGTAGTACAGACCTTTAAGCTAAAAAAGTAGGGTAATGAATTATAAAATGATAATCTATAATGGTTTTCCATAGAGCAAGATGCAAGGATGTGCTCCAAAAAAGTCATCAGGCGTATACTGTTGAAAAATGCATTATGTTCGGGTGGCAAAATGTTTTTTCATAAAAAAATGTTGTAAACAGGAATCATTGTTAAAGCTACACAATCCCGATAAAATAATACAATTTCAAGTTTGTTTAAGCATAGGAACGCCTATAGATGAAGTTCTTTGCTGGATGTGTTGTCTACATTGTTTAGGCTGGTATATTGTCATAGCGTATATCGAGGCATTTGCATAATAGGCGTGATAAACGCATCGGTAACTTTGAAACTGTACCACCCAGCGATTACGGGTATATAAGCCGAAACGTTTATATAGCAATTTGCTCAGATATCCGATAACTACATACTGTTCAACTCGATGAGGATATTCAATGGCGTGCAGTGTAACTGTATACATGTTTGTAATGTTGAACGGAAGGGAACAAGTAAAATGCGTAAGGCATAATGTAAATACATCACTATGTAGAGAATTACAAACACTTACCCGTATATTCCACATATGGTCCATATATTGTATATACTTATTTTCTATAATATCCTTGAATTAATCCAAAATCACACACATATTATACATGTATACATATGCAGGGAGCGTGTATCGGTAGCCAATAGTATGTAACGTGAAATACATGCTCAAGTGTTGACTCGCGACAGGGAGAAATTATTGTTTACAATGAGACACTTGAAGGATATTGTTCAAATTAAGTTAATATATATGGAATTTTCTTTTGTTGGAAAAAGACCAGCAATATTATTTCTCGCAAATCCTAGTTTTCAGGATGTGGGGAAGGGGTATACACATGAAGGTCGCCCATCCGTCTACTTTTCCTTCTTGGGAAAATAATAAGTCACAATTCGTAAAAAAAAATATCGGTCTTGCGTGCGAGCTTTTGTGGGTGCGTGCGTAAGCCGTGCTTGTTTGCGTGCTAGTATGCATATGTTTGTTAATATTTAAATCTGATTAATTTGAAAGGCATTTGAATACTACTTCTTCATAAAAAAGAAAATTCATAAAACAAATGTTTTAAGTGCTAAGGCCTGGGCTAGAACCCCGTCCGCAACGGCAAAAAAATTACTAATACAGCGCGCTAACCTATTGCGCTACGGAGGCCGATTAACAATGTCGTAATAATTAAGTTATTTTACACAAATATGCTCAATCGCGAAGTCACGGTGGATAGACGTAACGGACCCTGGCTGCTCAAAACTGCGTTACCTTGATCCTGGTTGTACTTGTAACGGACCCTGGTTGGTAAAAACAGAGGGAAAATGGACACCGATGTCAAAAAGTTCGAACATAAAGATACAGTATCGTATGTATAAGAAAAAAACTTTATGCGACGGAACTTTTGAATATCATATCCTTCGAAATACATTTTCCTTATGTACAACAAATGCAGAATAATTCCTAACAAGCTGAAACAAATTTATTCTTAACCGGTCGATACAAAGTTGATGACTTTAAAAAGCCAAAATTCCATTTGTTCTCTCTGACTGTTTTAATGTGATCACAAATTGGTTTGCAACTCCTGTTGTTCAATAATGATAACTGTTTAGTCTAAAAATCTGCAAATACTTACATCATCTTTAAATTTCAGAGCACCGGACCCTGGTTGCTTTGTAAAAAATGCATGAGATTCAGGCGACGGACACAATCTGTATCTTTGGCACCGGATCCTGGTTGATAGATTGTTTTCCTTCAGATTAAAGAGAAAACGACGATCGGGACTTTGGCTCCACCAAAACAAACAATAAAAAAACATCTGTTGGTTGCATGGTGTTTTAAGTCATCTTCAGCACATTTTAGGTTATTTATGATTGTCGATTTTTTCGTGGGGGAGGCAGACCATCTACTTTTTCATAAGTATTACAAGTATTGCATGCCTCATGAAATCTGGGAACGAACTGGATTGGTACCCACGACCGTAGCGGTGAACTTGAAACAGGCCTCACCACTCTGGACCACCGGTACTAAAATCATTCATACGACAGCATGATGGAAAATAAAAAAAGAACAGCCCAATATTGAATTATTATATCGGTTATGAATGTAGAGGGTGTGATCTTGTTATAGTGATAGAATCTGGTGGTGAGTTTGGCTAGATGCGTCTATGTCGTACAAGGTACAAGACTAAACAAATGTACTTTGGACCTACGTTTGTGTATATACGTTTGCGCCTTGACATAATTCTCTCTTTACGACCTGTCTTCCGTCGACAGTACCCTAAAATAAACTATGGGCCCGCAATAGACATTAACCAAACTTACTTTCCCCGCAGCGCGCTGCATGACGGTTTTTGTCGCCGTTTTACACGACAATGACCTCAAACACTTTTTATATTTGTAACCGGAGGCCCCGGGTTCAATCCTCCGTGGTGCCACTGAGTTTCGTCGGTGTATTCTTGGGCAAGACATTTTCCCTTAGCCTCGTCCGTCGGATACGGACGTAAACCGGGCGGTCTCGTGTATCGGTCTATCCTCCGAGCACGTTAAAGAACCATAGGAATCTATCTATTCGATAATAAGAGTAGGGCACGGTTCCCGGATTCCTATGTATCCTTCCTCTCTCTCTGGGGCGACTCTAAATAACCTATGTGTTGATGAGCCGTTAAACAACATTCAATATTTAAATAAAAAGGTTTATTCAAAAGGCATTATCTTAGAGCACGCAGCTGTGTACACATTGTCTGCAAAAAATCAGAAAAAAATCAGAAAGTAACAAAATACATAAAAAAAACAAAAACAAACAAACAAACAAACGAAAAAGTAGGGGCGAGAGGATATAAAGATTCAGACTATATCATCAACATGTCAGCGTCAAATAAGATATAAAATAGTGGGAAAAAACGAATCACAGCGTATCTGGGAATAAAACAAGTTCATGAAATTTGCCCCGGGACCACTCTAGCAACGCTCTAGCTAAGCCCCTAACAAGTAACAATTGTTTGATCATAAACAAAATATATCAATGAATAAAAAATCAAATATTACAAGGAAGACAAATGCAGCAATGTGAACAATTAATGACGTAGACTATATACATGAGTGTTGGCATAATGTAGACTGACATGTCGTATAGAGAGGCCACCGTTGTTGTACGCATCAAATAAGAAAACGTTTTTTATTTAGATATTTTGTTTAAAATAACTCTTAATGTACATTTATTTACAAATTAATATAATTGCATAAGGTAATACATTGAACACCTCATATAATATCCGAATACTTACTGAAAATGTCAATTACAAGTTTTAAATAGGCATTTACCAATGGTAAACTTTTTCATTATTTTATACATATAATATAATTCTAGAGAAAGTTGTATTAAGAATGTTGCCACTTTTGTTTGTTAAAGCACTAGCGGATTTCGAGGGGAGCACCCTCATCTGAGTCATCCTATGATTTGACGAATATATTTTCCTTTGAATTGTTCCAAGGATAGACTCCGAAACACAAAACCGGTGTACATACCAATCCAACGGACGAGACTAAAGGAACATGTTTTACTCAATAATACACAGAAGAAATTGACTTGCGGCGATAAGTCTTCATCCGGGTCAAATGCAACGTGCTATCAAGTAGACCACGCCAGCCCCCTTGAAGTGAATGAGTTCCTCGCCGATGTTTGGAGGGTGAAAACTCGTTAAATGTGAAAATCTTTAAAATATCTCAGCACATTGTTTTTTTCCATAAGTTGACCACCGCACAAACCCCACCCATTTGAAAATGTCGCAGCTTTATCTTCCACCACTGATATCAGACCGAGATATTTCGAACAGGGGAACTTATCTAGTCGTTTTTTTAAGATGTATGTTTTCAACTACCGAATAGGATCCTGTGTCAGAAGCAAACAGGATCCGGTGCCATGAGCAAACACGATCCGTTACTTTGCAATGCACAAACAACTTAACGCTTCTGGCAATCGGTAGATATTATTATGTATTAAGTACGCCCAATGGATGTTATGGCTGAACATACATAATTCCAGACATAGCATATGCCAATAGCAGTCACTATTTTTGAAATAAACACAATTTTCACGCGTCGGTGTGTAAACAGTGCGCGTTCTTTCAAATCTAAAACACTGTTTTTATAACCCGTTCTTCATGAATTCAGACACACAAATGCATCTTGTGATCCGTGGGTGTGATCATTTTTAAAAAGTGTCTTATTGTAAAGTAATATTAAATATCTTTTAACAGTTTACGTGTTTTTACCCGCCAGGGTTCTTTACATGAGTAACCAGGATCAAGGTAACGCTGTTTTGAGCAGCCAGGGTCCGTTACGTCTGTCCACCGTGAATATAAACCATTGCTTTTCAACATATTGCTTTTCCAGGTCCGTAGCTACACTGGGGCACACAGAGGTATTTGCCTTGGTTGAATTTTGGGAATGTACATACTTTACATAAAAACAACTATATACTAGTATACAAGGACCCTGGGGGAAATGCAAAACATTGAAGGCAATTAAAACAAAATCTAGGGTGGAGAGGGAGGTTAATGCCACCGGACATCAACATAAGGGATTTTCTCACTCTTTCCCCTCCCTCCCTCCCTCCCTCTCGCTTTCTTCCTTATTCTGTATCTCTCTTTCTCTCTGTATCTGTCTCTCTCTTTCTCTCTTTCCTTATCCCTCTTTTTGACTCTCTATGTCTCTCCCTGTCTCTGTGTCTCTCTATCCATTTTATTTTCAATTTCAAAATTTCAATTCATGCATAAATTAAGAGGAATTTATTAAAACTATGTTGATTTATAATCTACTAATATGTGTAAACCATGCATGCATAACTTCACATAAGAAATACTATATCTCCATCGTTACCATTAGTAGTATAGAGAATGGCGGTATGGGCACAGTTTTCATCTCCCAAAAAAGATTCACTCAAGAAACTAACAATAGCTCATCTGAGGCTAGAACCCAGGCATGCCTTTATTTAAATAAAGTCACACCTGAGCCAGATGCCTCAGATGCATACTATTAGCTACTCGAGAGGTCTTTCCAAAAGAAACTCGTCCAAAACCCCCACTCTCTGTGATACTAATCAATCCGGTTGCCATTTTAATAACATAACATTTGCAACTCATTAAGCAAAGTCAGACGGAACCGGGCAGTAGTCTTCATCATCACTCTGCATATCATTTTTTACCATGGAGTATTTTATTTTCCTACACTTTGCTATTTTGTATTTCAGTTCAAGAAGCTCTTCCCTGTTTTTATCCAGCTCACGTTCATAATTATCCATTTCAACCAGCAGTCGTCTTTTTTGGTGTCCATAAAATCATCACGGACTACCTCATATTCTACTTGGAGCTGCTTACTTCTCATCAATTCTCTTCTGTATTTATCTTTTAAATTGTTAAGTTTTTTGCAAACCTTTTCTAATCTTTCTTGTTCCATTATATAATAATACTATATATAATTATTTTTAAGCCCTTATTTAATATTTTCAATATCCTTAAATGGAACCCAACTATTAAAATCCTCATTGTAACCCTTCCATTTAATCAACGCTTGTTTCTTTTTGTAATCACGTCGTATAACTTTTTCAATTCTGAATATCTCTTGCTTTGCTTTTATCATTTCTAATTCATAAAAGCTTCCATCATTGTTTTCGTTGTTTAAATCTTTTATTTTGTATGTCACAGGATTTGTGTTTTGAATTTCATCAACAACAAATATTTCTTCGGTCCAATTTGGGGTATAACCTTTCTCACACGTTCTTTTATATATTGCTGATTCTAACATTATCCCCTATTTTAAACTTTGGCTTAATCTGAGTACTTTTCATCTTTCCATACAAGTTGAAATACACTGTTCCTTTATTTGTCTCATCACTTGCTTCAATTGGTGTCATTTTAATACTTCGATGTTTTGTATTATTATACTTATCAACCATTTCTTGTAACACGACTAAATATGTGTTTGTATTATTTGCTGTAAAATATTTCCACATCCTCTCTTTCAATGTTCTATTAAATCGTTCAATTACTACAGCTTTTCCGAAATTAAAAGTGTGATACATTTCGATATTATTATCATCAAGGAATTGCTTAAACGTCTTGTTATAAAACTCCACACCTTGGTCAACCCACAGCAATTTACATTGTCTTCCTGTACTGATTATTTGTTGGAATGCTTTGGTAATTTCTAAACCAGTTTTATTTGGAACTGGAATAACCCAAGCAAATTTACTAAACACATCAATAACAGTAAGCAAATATTTAGTACCTTTATTGTACTTTGAAAACGATTGCATATCAACCAAATCAGCAGACCATATTTTATCAATTTCATTAACAATCACACGGCGTTGAGTGAACTTTCTTCGTATAGGTTTATGAAGTTCATCTGCTAACTTGTCAGTCCATTTCAACGCCTTTTCTAGTTTTTTGAGTTTCCAAGACCAAGTTTATATTTTGCACTAATTACAGGCTTGACTATCAAATTCTTAGCGATCTTTTCTCCGATAGTTTTAGACTTACTAGATTTCAAACCAGCAAGCATGTTTTTATCACACATTGATTTATTACTAGGATTTTCGTCATAACAATAATCATGATCTTTACAAACAGCATCTAATTCATTTACTGGTTCTCCGCTATCAAGTGGATTACCAGGACCGCAATATTTATAACCAGGAAGAGTTAGCCCCTTTTGGGTAGCAAAGGGAGCAAAGCTTTATGAATATCAATATTTCCACCTTCTGTGTTTTTAACAAACTTTGTTTTAGTAATACCGCAAGATGCGCAAGTTGCTCTTAACATTTTTCTACCATTTTTGGCTAACACATACTGAGGATTAATATTTTCAGTAACCTTTTTTTCTTTTATACAGTAACTCATATATAATATGATTAGATTAAACTTCGTTTACAAAATATGATGTTATGATGTTTTCATTTTCTACTGGTTTGTAAGGCTTTAATAATTTGTAAAGAATATCGTACACGCTATTTCCTTCTTGCAACTTTTTGATAAAGTACAAACAGAAATATCCACACAGAACACTTGTTTTATCTTGGTATTGAATGGTGTTGTATTTTATATCAGGTATGTACGCTAAAACTTCTTTTGGTGGGCTTAAGCCAAACGGATCGAAGTAATAATTATCATAGTAACAAGTCCAGTGTGTGCCAGGTCCGATATGATCATCAAGATTAATAATACCACATTCTTGTTTGTTTTGTTTTGCTGGTAATTTGTTTTTGCTGTACACCCCACTGAATTTTTCTATACCAAACTGCTTAACCCATTTTATTATATCTAAGTTAGAGATAGGTTCATTTTTAATTTTTAATTTTTTTTTATAAATGGGATACTTCTGTATGGCCTAATTTGTGAGTCTACTTGTAAACCGTATCCTCTTCTATCTACTTGCAAACCTTTTCCAGTCAAACCACTAATAAGAGATCCAATCAATGGAATTCCTAATGATGCAAGCATTCCAAGAAATCCTCGTCCTGCTGTTGTTTTTTAGTTAGTTTAACAGGGCAGTGACCTTTTGACTTTGCTATCTTCTTTCTTTGCGCAGCTGTTAATTTCTTTGATTTTAGAAGTGTTGTTTTTTATCACTAGGAACAGCTGCCGTTACATCTTGCTGTTTTTTAACACTGGGAGCAGTTGCCGTTTTATTACTAGAAGCACATGCTAGTACGTCTTGCAGTTGTTTTTGTGTTAGTTTAATAGTGCAGGAACCTTTTGACTTTGCTATTTTATTTTTTTGTGCAGCTGTTAATTTATTTGATACGAGAAGTGTTTGTTTTTTATCAGCAGGAACAGTTACCATTCCATTTCCAAATATTTTACCAATACCAGTACTTGCCAGACCACTAAGTGCCCCTGTTGCTAGAGGTCCTAATATCTTTGGAGCAAATCTAGCAACTGTTGGTAATATTGTTTTAGTTAACAAACCAGCTAATGCGCCTAAAAAGCCTCCATTTTTAGACTGAGATCTCATTTGCGATTTTGATATATTTATGTCTAATCCCCGTCCATCAGATTTAGCTTTGTTAATATTGTTAATCTGAGTAGCTGTTAGCAGCAAAGGAAAATTCCCAGTTAGTTGGTTATTTTTTAACCTGAGTGTTTATTCACTCCTATCCTCATAAGCCCTCGCTAAACTCTGTTTTTGTCCATCTGTTAAATTTACTGAATAATTTACGTAAGTCATATATATTATAAGTTAGATTAAACAATAACTAGTTCATTTCCAACAGTATCAATAACAACATCTACTTCATAGAGAACCAGAGCATAAACTTTATATGGAGCAGCATGAGGTATATTTAGGTTATATCTCAAATTAAGTTGTTTTGAATCAACACTGACCTCATTTCCCTTGTAACTCAAATTGAAATATATCATTCCGAAGAGATTTTTAAAATTACCTACATTGAGTAAAGTTCCGGTGTTTTTATCATTTTGCTTGTAAGAATAATTAATAACATCTCTGAATATTCTTATGATATTAGCATAACTATATTCGGTTTCTGGATAATAAACTCCATTTCCAACTTCCAATCTAGCTGATTGTAAATAGCAATTAGTAGTAGCAGCATTTACCTTAAACGTGTCCAAAAGATGAGGATTTTGTGTTTGAGAAGAACTCTTGTCAGCCCATTGCAAATAAACAAACACATGTTTGGGATTTTTAACACCAGCCGTTATTCTAAATGCGGATTCAGTTGCTTCAGAACTTCCGCTCTCTTGTATCATTTCACGGAGGTAAGTCCATCTTGTTGATGTCATATGATTTGTCATTACATAACTTAAACCATCTGAGTTAAATATCATTCTGGGTATCCACAAAACTAATTTATTAATAATTACTCGGCCGTCATCACCACTTGATTTGAAAATTAACACATTATCATTTGTCAGTTGCAAGCTAATTTGAATTTGACCAGGAGGAAGCATGTTTGTTTCCAAACCTCCAAAGAAGGAATATTTATTTAATGAGATTATAGAGTTAACTTTTTGATTAGTTATGATTAAAGCATGGCGAATAGCAAAACCTTTATTATAGGGATCTTCGTCCTTCCGAGATTCTGCAGCAGTCGTATCATCTAAATAAAAGTATTCGTTTGTTCCGGTTGTCTTTGCATAGTCATCAGAAATTTCAAGCAAGCTTTTGATATTAACAAATCTGTGAAGATTATTTCCATCGTAAACTGTTTTTCCATTTTGCTTTACTTGCATTTGATCAATCAATGAAGCTGCATCGTTAATTAAAGCAATTCTGTCAGCGTCTGCGAAATTGGCTCCATCAGCAAGTTTGTTTACTTGAAAACTGATTTCAAAATATGCATTATACCAATCGAAGTAAGAACTTCTATCATTTATTGTAAATTGGTAGCCACTTTTCATTTGTCTAGTATTATTTCCTGGTAGTGTTACGGGGGTATCTAACTGAATAGGTACATGTTCATATCTATTATTATATTGATCACTTCGAAACATCTATGTATACTAGTAATTAGATTATTTTTTATTAATTAATCGATTAATTCTTGTATGAATTCCCCTTCCGGAAAGTAATCTATTAATTTTTGCATTTACATCTTCTTCAGTTATATCATCAGCCGCAACTTTAGCTACATCTTTTGTAGCAGCCTTTGTAAGTTCTTTTAAAATCATCTCACCTTTTGGTTTAGGTTTAATAACTGAAACTAATTTATCAGCAGCCATTTTTCCTACTTCATCTCCAAGCTTTTTAGAACCACTCTCTATGATTTGTTTACCAGCAGTTTCTAATGCTTTCTTGCCTGCTGTTTTCACAGACTCGCTAAATATCTTTGATCCGACTTTTGAAAGAATGTCAAATATACCTGCCCCAGTTAATCGATCAACTTGAGTATATGTTCCCGTACTAGTATCATAAACTTTTTTTAAACATGCCATATAACTTATGTTACATTAATTCCTTCAAAACAAAACGAAATGATGTGTGGACACCATTAAGATTAATAATCTTGCCAGAGAAATCGGTAATGTAAATATTAATACTGTTAATGATCGTTTTGTTTACCTCACAGAACCCGACTCTCATCGGTTCATCTTTGAAAGGATATGATCTCGTAAGATCGGCTGTACTTATTTCATAAATGACATCTCCGTATGATCCATCAACAATAGAATTACTTATCAAATCACAGTGGATATACAACGTATCGATAGAATTTGTTATGTTTGGTGTCACAGTTCCAAATTTAGTTTCTCTGACAACTGCATCTTTTTCAAACCCGATCAAGACATGAAAGTTTGTTTCTCTTAAATCAAGCATGAAATTATTATGGATGGTAACCAAGCATTTGAAACTTGATAAATCAAACTCAATTCATATCGGGACAGGTGAGTCATCGGTTGAATCATTGTTTACAGCCAATGTTTCTTTGATGTAATTATCGATATCAGCATAACTGTAATTTCCATTTGTAAAAATAATACTTTTCCAATCTGCTCCATTGTGTCACCTTATCACTTTGTTATTAAAATCCTCACTAATATTATACCACGAGTAAGTCATGGAATTAATCTTATCGAGTCCAATACCATACTGTTTGTTCCTGCCTAATATTAATGGTCTGTCAAAAACAGTTGTAAAACTACTTGGTGTATTTGAGCTATTAATTATTGACGCTTTCTCCGATGATAATACAATTTTTTGTTCCATATAATATAGGATGGATAAAATTAATCACCTTTGTAGTACAGTTTAAAACTTGATTTTTCAAAATTGAGAACTCGAGTAGCGTTGTCTTTTGTATATAGAAAGATGGTCCAATGATGTGATTTTGGAAGATATAATTCAATTGTTTCTTTTAGTATTTGTTTGCCATTTTCTATTTTTGATTGAGCAACCGACTCACTGGCACTTTGATTAAACAAATTAAAATATTCTATACCAATGTTTGTAACTGTATATGTAAGATCTGCTTCAACTACATATCGTCCGGGTTTTACAAGTTGCATGGTCTGATATTTATTATTAGAGGTAAAATATTCTTTAGTATTTATAACTGGATTGGTTACGGGGGTAAACGCCCCGAGAAAAAAATCACGTTTGGTTCTTTCAAGTGGTTTTCGCGTTGGGTATGATACAACATTTCTAGAATCATCTAGCATGATGCTGATGCCATCATCTATTGTATATTCAAGCAGTAATGTCCGACTTAAATCTTCTACTTTTACTCTTAACTCGTCAATTATACCAATAATTGCTGTGTGTCTACTACCAGACTTTTGATTAAACTGTTTCAATGAAGCTATTTCACCATCAAAAGCTGTGCTTTTTTCATCCTGAGCAGCTTTCAATTGCTTTGAAACATCATCAATAGCAGTCTCAAGTTGATCAGTGTCAACCAGTTTGTTCAGAGCTGTCTCCAGCGACTTACCGTCAACCATTTTCTTTTTGATGTCTTCAAATTCTTTGTTGATATTAGCAACGTTAGCAGTTGTCTGCTCATGTAATATTTTAATTTGAGTTATTTCGGTAGTAAAAGCAGTTCTCATTTGTTTTAAAGCATCAGCAATAGCAGCTTCTAGTTCATTGTTATCAACCATTTGTTTATTGATTTCTCCAATCCGTGTAATAATATTTTGAACACCAACTCTTATTTGTTCACTTAATTTCTTGTAGTTTTCACTCTCTTCCAATACATCTTCTTTCTTTTCTAATTCTTTCAAAGCATCACCTAGAAGTTTTATTTCATCTTTCAATCCGTTTTGAATTTCAAGCATTTTCTCGCGGTTTGCTTGTAACTTTGTTTGTATTTGACTTAGTTTATCATCAACATCTGTTGTTAAATCTTTCATCATGTCCGGAATTTTATCAATATTATAATCACGTATGATTTTTGCAACTCTTCTTTGAGTAAATTGCTTTGTTGCTGCATCATCTGCTTTTGTTGGATTGCCAACATTGGTAATTTTATTATTATCCATGTTAAGCTCACTTCTCAAAACATTTTCCTGGTTTCTGCCTTTGTTAAGATAATTAACCAAATGTTTTTGTTTTACCTACTCAGACAGCACAATACCAAAATTTGTAATATTGACGCTGCCAGTAGTAACTTCCTCACCAAGATCATTAAAAAGTCCCATTATATATAATATGATTAGATTAAATCTTCGATCTCTGTTATAAATCACCGATGAAGTTACGTTTTACTAACTTCCTAGGCTTGTCCAGATACATAAAGTCGTACTGCTTGTCAGTCGCTTTCTTGTACTGCTCTTTGCTGACATCTTGTTCTTTGGAAAGCATACCAAGCTCGCGATTAACCGGAGTCGCAAAGAAGATGTAATGAGAACAGTTCCAACGAATGTCTTTGGGAGTTTTGTAATAAGATTGAGATAAAATAAATTACACAACAATTTTTGTGTCTTCCCTGGATGAAATAATTAATAATATCATTTTGATTGCGTTCACAAACATAATCATCAAAAATAGCTATCTTTTGAGTATCAAAATCCAAATCATTCACAGGGATAACTTCATCATTTGAACATTCTAATATGTCTTCAACTGGGATTTTATTCTTTTTTGCTATCTTTTCCAGTTTTTGTGATAAGACCTGATACTTGGACTGCTCTAAGTTTTTAGCAAACAAGTAAATCTTGTCATAGTAAACTAAAGGTTTCAGCAACATGTGAAATAATGTGTTTGTCTTGCCAGATCCTGAATTACCGCAAATTAACATTCTAAAACAACAGTCTGGCATGAAGTTCCATATCTGTTTAAAATTACCGTTTTCTGTTTTCATATCATAGTTTGGAATTTCCATTATAATAATACTTAGATAATACTTGTCTTAACTTATTCTAATTTATCTTAATTTAATCTAACCTTATATTATACATGTCTTTGATAAAATGGAAAGAATTAGCAGATAAAAAGCGAAAAGCGAGTGAGCTTGTCAAAGAATACGAGAATAGAGTTACCCGAAAAAGACTAGAAAAAGGAGCTAGTCGTGATTTATACGCAGAAGTATTTAAACCTGTAACTAGCGAAATAACAGAGCAAACAAGGCGGCTGGCTGAACATTTGATTACCCTTCCAGAAATACGTCAACAGTTGGCTCTTCTTCCTGAGGCAATACGCCCGCCATTAGTTGCCCCACCTGATCGTGGAACTATAGCACCACCACCGCTGCCACACGTTAAAAAACCAGCAGCTGAGAAAATCGTAGATCCTAAACGCCAAGCATCGATGGCTGATTACAGAGAGGAACTAGAGCAGGCAATAAAGTCTGGATCAAAATTAAGAAAAACTCCGGAAAGAGAGCATAGGCCAAAACCCACGGAAGAATTATATGAAAAAATCAAACGAAAACGTACATCAATTGATCCCGAGGACGAAGAAATAGAAGAAGAATGGGAAGAACCTGCTGCGAGGCCTAAGGAACCAAAACCGGTGCATGATATTGACTTGGATGCTGGTTTGGATGCAGATGTGCTTAATGAGTATAACTTGCCAATGCCATCAAAACTAATTACAGGTGATAGAGATCAAGCAATTAGTGATGTTAGTAAGCAAATCGTGAGTATCGGAAATTCTAAAGCTTCTCTAACAAAACAAATGACTAAACTAATAACTACCAAGCATTGGAATGACCTTAAACGAGAAAAAGAGGCTTTACAAAGAAAGTCTGATGTATTAAATCATTACAGAGACAGAGTTCGAAGTATGAAAGAAAATGCTCCCGTCTTTGGCCAAGGATTACAACAAAATAAAAATTCCTACAAAGTTGACAAAGATGGTTGCTATGGAATGTTACAAATTGATTTACCTAAGCTTATTGGTCATCACAAACTTATTGCCAAGCTGGGAGAAGCAGTTGTGCTAGATATGAAAGTAGATGATGATTTTATAGACTTGATAACAAAGCGTTACAACAATGGAAAAACTTATTCAAAGCTGTCTCAGAATGCTTTTAAGAAACTAACAGAATTATCTGATTTACCAATTCACAAAGGTTCATCAAAGTTCAAAAAGATTTAAGAGGTTGTGCTGATGTTGAATATTACAATAGTCCTGATGATTTGGTTAATGCTCTGGAGTTAGTATGTGGAAGTATCGAATCAGGAAATAATAGCCCACAGCTAATAAAGAAAGGTATTAGCATAATCGATGAATTATTAAAAATAGGTAAAATATCACCCAAAGAACACGAGCAACTATTTTCTAAATATTTTAATTAAATTATTGTCTAACTGTAATTATACATGAAAACCAAAGAAGAATTAATTGATCACTTGACGCGACTTGTAGCTGCATACAGACGCAGTTATAAATTGTGCGGTATTATAAACACAACGTTACAGATTACCAGTGGAATAATTGGTTGTATTGCCGTATTGGAATTGGTTCCAGCAATTCCTGTTTTTATAGCCGCAGTTGGCGTAGTTCCTCCAGTAGTTGCTGTCTTAGTGAGTAAAACAAAAATAGCAGAAAAAAAGACTTTGTTAAAAACACATCATAGGAGTTTTAAACAACTTCTATCATATGTCCAAACAACATCAGGACTAGAAAATGATGAAGAGGTAATTAGGATTACCTTCAATAAAATATTAGAGATTCAAAAGAATGATAACTTTACAAAACCTCTGGAAATGTATATGAAAATGTTCAAGTTAAACGGTCATGGCATTAAGCCGTAATTCTTTTCTGACTTGTTTCCATATCCTATCATACTTTTCTCTGGTTGATTTTGTTTTAATCAGTTTTGTTTCTTTTTCTATTTTTAATATTTTAAATATTTTCTGAAAAATGTATTCAAATTTGATTGATCTTTTTCGACCTTCTAGCTTGTCCAAAATCTTCACAATTTCGTAAAACAAATCTTCAAATCTTTGTCTATTTGTAGAAGACAAATCAAATGCTACCAAGTATTTATCTAAATGGTACTTCCTGTGGTAAATAGTTTTCTTTTGGCTGTAGTTGTAACCTGTGATAAGATTGTAACCGTTGTGAGTGCCACACTTAAGACAAATGCGTTCGTTATCGAAAACTTCACAAGTATCATTACAATTTATACATGCATAAGTACACTTGTAACACGGTTTGGTCCTGGTACAATACTTGCAAAGCTTCTTTTTATTAGTTGTGTAAAATAAGATGCAATCTATGCACACCCCAGGAGGATCAATAATATCTAAAACTCTTTCACAATATTTGCAATTCATTATATTATAATATAGAATTATATATTTAAATACAGGCTTAAAAGAATATTATCTTATGTAATTATATAAATGGAACAAGTAGAAATTGAAATCAAAAACTTTAAGGAAGATCAAATGATATATGCTCAAAGGGTTGATTTTGAAGATGCGAGTAAATTAGATGCAGAGCTTTTAATTTTTTCAAACTTTCAAGATTTGACAGAAAGAATCATAACAATGGTAAAACAACTAAAACTATCATGGAAAATAGAAAAAAGAGATATAAACAAACTACGTTCTTTGTGCAAAAAACAAATTTCAGAAGCAACCAGTTACCAGCCAAAAGTATACAAAGATTCTTTTATTGCTTACTACAGCATTTTGTTAGACAAAGGAATTAAAATTATTATGTACGGATGATTTGCCGGCCAGCTGGTGAGGTACGGATAAATAAAATAAATAATATAATCTAACCGGGGAATAAATATTTTACTTTAAATTAATTAATTAATTAATAGGGGCTTAAAGAAATAATCTCATGTAATATTATATAATGAGTATCCGAGAAATTGAAACATCCCCAAAACAGTATAGCAAGGTTTTTAAAGTAGATATTATTGATAACGACGACCCGCTCACTCAACTGCAAAAAACACAACCAAGCGTTATACAATTTCTCAAAGCAGAACTAAAAAAAACAGGCGGATTTAAATTAAGCATAAGCCTAAAAGTTACTTTTGTAAAAGGAGTACGAACAGACGATGGAGATTTTATTGTTAATTTTAAAACAGCTTACTTTGCCTCAAAGGCTGTAATAATATTAAACAAAAATCAAATATCAGAAGCATTAGACAATGCACAGGAAGAAATTATAAATAGAATTGGAAATTGGATTCAGTTGGGAAGTGGTTGGCAAATTGAATCAGTAGACACACATTACATAAATAGAATAAAGTATAAGCCTTTGCGGGGTAGCTCTTATTTAGAGTTACCAAAAGAACTTTCACATGCTAGAAAAGGTTTAATAAATATAAAAAATAAAGATAACGAATGCTTCAGATGGTGCCATTTGGCTTGCACATTTCCTGTTAAAAAAAATCCTCAAAGAATAACAAAGTACAAAAAGCATATTGGTGATCTTGATTACAAAGGAATTACATTTCCTGTTACTATTAAACAAGTTCCAAAAATAGAAAAACAAAACGATATTTGTTTTAACATATTTGGATATGAAGACAGTCAAGTATATCCTTTGCACGTATCGAAATATAAAGCAAAAGAATCGATTGATCTTCTTTTAATTACGGATAATGATAAAAATCATTACGTTTGGATAAAAGATTTTAACAGACTAATGTTTAATCAAACGTTACATGAGGGAAAAAAATGGTTTTGTAAAACATGCTTGCAGTGCTTTACATTTGAAAGAACGTTAAAAAAACATAGACCTGATTGCCTTTCACTTAACGGAAAACAAGCAATAAAAATGCCAAACAAAGATGAAAAGGTTAAGTTTAAAAACTACGACAGACAGCTAATGGTTCCGTTTGTTATATATGCTGATTTTGAAGCAGTAACCGAAAGTATTTCTTCAGTATCAAACAATCCTAAAAAATCACATACGGAAGCATATCAAAAGCATACTGATTGCAGTTACGGGTATAAAGTTGTTTGTTGCTATGATGATCAATATTCAAAACCAGTTGTGACGTATAGAGGACCAAACGCTGTTTACAAGTTTTTGGAAAAAATGATAGAAGAAGAAAAGTGGTGCAAGAAAACTATGAATGCAAACTTTAAAAAAGATCTAGTAATGTCACAGGAAGAAGAAGCTAGATTCAAAAAATCTAAATCATGTCATATTTGTGGTAATGGTTTTTCAATAACTCTTAAAAAAGATGACCCAAGCCGTACAGTAGCATATGAAAACTCTTTTAGAAAAGTCAGGGACCATTGTCATATAACTGGAAAGTACAGGGGAAGCGCTCATGACATATGTAATATAAATTTCAGGTTGACTAGAAAAATACCTGTTGTGTTTCATAACTTGAGAGGATATGATTCTCACTTTATAATGCAGCACATCGGAAAGTTTAAACAAAACATAAATGTTATACCGAATAACATGGAAAAGTATATGGCTTTCATGTTAGGAAAACGTTTAGTGTTTATTGATAGTTTTCAGTTTATGTCTCAATCATTAGATAATCTAGTAAAAAACGTTCCGTCGTTTCAATACACATCTCAAGAATACAGCGGTAAAAAGTTAGACTTGCTAAAAAGAAAAGGTGTTTATCCTTATGATTACATGAACAGTTTTGAACGCTTCAAGGATACTAAGTTACCTGGCAAAGATAGCTTTTATTCTCAATTAAATGATGAACATATTTCAGATGCAGATTATGAACACGCAAGAAAAATATGGAAAACATTTAAGATTAAAAATATGGGAGAATATCATGATCTGTATCTTAAGACTGGTGTGCTGCTGCTGACAGATGTTTTTGAAAACTTTAGACAAATGTGCATTGAGTATTACAAATTAGATCCTTGTCATTACTTCAGTAGTCCTGGGTTAGCTTGGGATGCATGCCTCAAGATGACTGGTATCCAACTTGATTTAATAACTGATATTGATAAATATTTGTTTGTGGAAAAAGGATTAAGAGGCGGTACGAGTTACATTGCAAATAGATATTCAAAAGCTAATAACAAATATATGAAAGACTATGACAAGAAAAAAGAAAGCAAGTACATAATATATTTAGATGCTAATAACTTGTACGGATGGGCTATGTGTCAACCGTTACCTACTGGTAACTTCAAGTGGGTTGATAAGTTTGAAAAAGGAAAAACAAATTACATTGTTGAGTGTGATATTGAGTATCCTGAAGAACTTTATGAGTTACATAATGATTATCCTCTTGCTCCAGAAAGTTTAAATATAAAAGATGAGTGGTTGTCAGACTATTGTAAAAATTTAAAACAAAAGTTTAATTTAGGATCTAGTAAAGTTAACAAACTTGTTACAACGTTAAAAAATAAAGAAAAGTATGTCGTGCATTTTAGAAACTTAGAATTATACAAAAAACTTGGGGATGAAAGTAACAAAGACACATCGAATACTGCAGTTTTACGAATCAGAGTGGTTAAAGACATACATAGATTTTAATACTGCCAAGAGGACAGCTGGTAAAAATGCTTTTGAAAAGGATTTCTTCAAACTGATGAACAATTCAGTTTTTGGTAAAACTATGGAAAACTTGAGAAAAAGAATTAATGTTAAATTGACTCACGACGAGGAGGTCCTTTTAAAATATGCGGCAAGACCTTCATTTATTTCTTGTAAAATGTTTAATGAAAATGTATTTGCTGTAAACAGAATAAAAGAACGATTAGTTTTGAATCGTCCTGTTTATGTTGGTATGTGTATTTTAGACTTGTCAAAATATTTGATGTATGATTTCCATTACAACTATATCAAAAACAATTATGATAAAAAAGCTAAGTTATTATTTACTGATACCGATTCCTTGTGTTATGAAATAAAAACAAAAGATGTGTATGCAGACTTTTACAAGGATAAGGAACTGTTTGATAATTGTGATTATGATCCAAAAAGTAAGTTTCATTTTAATGATAATAAAAAAGTTATTGGCAAGATGAAAGATGAAACTTGCGGAATACCTATTGTTGAATTTGTTGGGTTGCGAAGTAAGCTATATTCGTATATATTAGATAATAAGGTTAGCGCAAAGAAATGTAAGGGTATTAAAAAGTGTGTTGTGAAAAAACATATCACTCATGAAGATTATAAAACTATTTTGTTTACAGCAACAGAAGCTCATCACGAAATGAAAGTCATTAGATCGCAAAAGCATAACATAAGCAGCTATGCAATAAATAAAAAAAGTTTATCAGCTTATGATGATAAACGGTACATACTAGATAATGGGCAAGATACGTTAGCATACAAGTAAAATGATACGCAGAGTGATGATGAAGACTACTGCCCGGTTCCGTCTGACTTTGCTTAATGAGTTGCAAATGTTATGTTATTAAAATGGCAACCGGATTGATTAGTATCACAGAGAGTGGGGGTTTTGGACGAGTTTGTTTTGGAAAGACCTCTCGAGTAGCTAATAGTATGCATCTGAGGCATCTGGCTCAGGTGTGACTTTATTTAAATAAAGGCATGCCTGGGTTCTAGCCTCAGATGAGCTATTGTTAGTTTCTTGAGTGAATCTTTTTCGGGAGATGAAAACTGTGCCCATACCGCCATTCTCTATACTACTACCATTAGTTACGAGCCTCTACCAATATTCCAATTTTGATAAACAATGTCTCCCTTGTGTTTTGTGTTAATATACAGTACACACGTACACACACATAAAAATGGAGGATTATTTGTATATTATAGTTTCTGTGATGCAACGGGATAATTGGAAAGGGTCTTTGTTAAAAGGCCGCTACGTTTACTTATATGTATTGTTTTGGATTATATATAAATATGGACTTATAAGGTTGAGTAAGTACATCTCTAGCTTCCTTTTCAATTTCTAACAACTTGCATTTCCTATTAGGTTTTTCTACTGAAGATTGGTCTCATCAGTTCGGTGGTAAAATGCCGTCTGCTAAAATCCACTTTTATACCCGTTATAAGACCAGTGGTCGATTCACAAAGTACCTGAAGCGTCTCATACAGTACCGCCTTATCTCATTAATATTCAGTGAATTTAGGTAGTGCGCATGTTGTATATATGAACCCACACGTATACAGTAATCACTTAGAACAACATGCATAATGACCGTTACATTTGTTCAGTTCTAGTGTGCCTTTTATCGGGATTGTGTAGCTTTAAGATGTATTTTGAATATACATAATCTACTTGAAGTGATATTATCCTATATATGCATATATCCAAATGTTTTATAGTATCAGAAATTTAGTTAGATGCTCAATTTTAAGTTCTGTAGCAAACAAAAGGTCCGTTGAATAAATGTCTACTTACAATGGTTACGACCATGGATCATGTTTACATCATTTGAACATTTTATATATAAAATAATGAAGGAAAAACATGATGTAATTACATACATATGTATTTATAACCTTTTGATACACATATTGTATACACTATATTGAATATGTGGTGGAAATATTGTTCAAGCAATCATTACAACAGGGTTTATAATCATTTAAATAGCATATATGGTAACTTATATTAAAATGGTGCAATATGTTTTATCTTTAGGTGTGATAATTATATTTTAATGAAAAAGATCACCGGAAACTGTATGATAAGTTTTCTGTATGATAAGTTTTAAAAACACGTTCAAAGTAACTGTATGAAATTCAATTTTGAAATTTTGCGCAATACTCATGTCGAAGTTGTATGAGCTTTTGTTCACATCGCCTAATATTATTGCTTGTTTATGTAAGAAAATAGTGATCAAATAACTAAAAATTTACTTTAAATGAATCTCAATTTCTATAGAATTCATAGAGCTTACATTTTGGCACTGCTTACATTTTGGCACTGCATACATGAGATTCCATGCTTTCTACAAAACCTTGTTACACATTCAATGCTATAAATGTACACTCTGATTACATTGTTTTGGTTGTTCAAAATGTATATAACCTTTCATTAACATGCAATGCCCACACTTCCGAGAAGCAATTATTTATGGAAAACACCAAGGTATATATGTTATTTAAAAGATGATGATTGTGATGGAAGACTAGTGTATTACTAGTGGGATAATCCATAGATTTAGCTAACTATCAGACATCCCTTGTACGAAAATGTTTGGTACAAAAAATGTTTGGTACAAACTTTGCACAACTGGTGTTTTCAGCTGTAGCACTAATATTACTACACTTATAAAACATGCATATCCATCACTATTATTATTTTTCCAAAATAACTTTGTATGTTAATATAAACTTTGTGTTTTGGACTAAACGCCTCGCACCCTATACAAAGCTATATACATGTATGTACATATGTATACAAGCTTGGTTACAAACAAGAGGCCTCGCTAACCCATTGGATATGGCCATGGCTTTGGAGCTACAGGCATCTGCCCCAATTGGTTCATTCCCGAGGCATGCATGATGGGAAACTTCATCTCAAATACTCTGCCCCGCATGGGTTCGCTCCTTTGCGGAGGCATGTCTGATGGGAACCTTCACCCTCCATGGCATCTCCATCTGAAATTGCATTCCCAATATAACCTAATATGAGTGTTAACCTCATTTCATTCAGGGTTACAAATACAAATAGCATCTGTGACGTGCAAATTATTGTGTAACAAGATGGACCAAGTGGAGACAACTCACCAAGGGAGAATCAAGACTAAATAAATTTACAAATTTATTTACAACAAGATGAATATATATACAAATGAATACCAATGACAAAGTAGAAATATCAAAGTTTTAAATCATGTTTAAAAGGATGGTCACTGCATTAGATTAACTGTTCGGTTTTAATCAGACTGAATATCTGATATCTGTATTTATGAGATATGTATACTATATCACACGCTATTTTATCTCTCAAAGCTATATCTAGCTGAGTCCTTCTGGTACAATTCCCGGCACTAACACTTCACTCCCGCGTTATATTGCAATCCCGTCCTTAGCGGTTGCTATTCGTCCCGGTATACTTCCGGTGACGTAATCCACACGCGACGCCCACTCGCATGATCCTCTCCGGCGATAGCCCCAGTTCCGGTATTACACATCCGGTGACGTTATCTGCGTAACCAGGCCCTCTTGCCTAGCGTCTCCGTGGCTACCGTCTGGTCTGTCGCCCAAATGGCGAATGATGTCATTCCCGCGTCCTATGACTGCGTTCCCAACCAACGACCTCGTAGACCACGCTCCCGACGATACGCTCTACATGCTCTACGCTCCTAGCGTATGCGTACGCTCCTGGCGTATACGGCTACAAAATATATACCCAGTCTTACAATGTTATCACAACATGTATTTTATAATAGCGCTAAGGTATCACCATACCTAATACTGATTGCAAAGCAATCTTTATTCAGAATGAATAAACCCGAATTATAAACCTTCTTCGAATATACATTATGCTAATCTTTAACAAACGTGTGAACCAATTACAGATGTAATTTATCGACAATGAAATCTCACATTCCTAAATGTAACGCAAAACTTACAACATAATAATTCAACCCTAGACTGAATGAATAATTGGTTTTACATCTCGTTTACACATGATAGGCTATAATGGTACAGCGACCTCAGAGCGATTGAATAATAATGACAATATGAAAACCAACCTCAGAGAGATTTATACTGCACAATAAACAATAACCGTTTATGCAATAACTCAATGACAGTTAGAATCCTCCGTAGAAAAGTACCTACAATCTGAATCGCGTATTCCATTTACTATCTACAGAACAACTGGCATTATCAATAATGTAAATATATGCTCCAATAATCTTATCAGACAATACTTGCTAAAATATTCTGACGTTTGAAAACGCACAAGAATTAAAGACAATATCCTGCTAACTATCTATGGCTTTTACCGGCAGATATTTACTTCAGAACAACAATTTACAACAAATAAAATAGATTTGACTTACCCTTTGCCGTAATAATATTGGCCACTGACTACGCTGGATAATGGCTTGCGATCCTGTGACAAGTTCTTGTGTGTGTGTGTGTGTGTAATTCTAAGGTTTATAGTCCGTCCGCCAACGAACACGTCAGGGTATACCTGACGCGATGGGCACAATAGAGTCTGGACTTGTGACAAGTTCTTACGATTTCTACACCCATATATACAGTCTCTACACGGATACCTGGTGAAACACGCCATCCATGCAAATGTCATGTTATTCGGACTGCTCGGACTGCACGTAGTGTCGTAATAAGAATTCTATACATTTATTAGGCCCGTACTGGTAAATACTGGCAAATTTACTCATAATACACAGCTTGTAAAATCATAACTTTCTTAATAGTTGATGGATTTTGATGAAATAAACGTCAAAACAAACTTATTCTTTATCAACAGAATGAATCTAGTAAAATATCATTTATTAGATATAGGCATCGATTAAAAGTGATGCGCTTGGCAAAAATCTACCAAAATTCCTATTCAAAATCAGGAAAAATGAGGCCCCGACAAACACAGTTAAAAGCTCTAAGTAAATATGCACACATTTTGTTACATATTGATACACTCAATTACTGTTCTACTCAATTGAAAAATGTATGTTTTACGCATAACAGAACAGTTCATAGCATCACAGGGGTTAGGACATTTAATTATTCCAACATGCATCCTTTTATCCATTACAAAAAAAGTAAAAATATATTTTACTTTAGACTGTCCACTATCCCTATCAATTACAAAAATTATCAATGTTTGAGTATACTTGTTTTCAACATGTCCGCAATGTGAGTATCTAATTCAATCTGGAAATAATGAAACTGGGCGAGTACATATATAAGGCAAAATTTCATAACTCCCAAAATATTGTTTATACTGCTCAAATGATTTTTGAATATCGGTTCATGTATATTTTGTATTTTTTTCACCCAAATCCTAAAGCCTCGTATGTGTGTGGACTTATTTCTGACACAATAGTGCACATGCGCAACACTTATAATGCGCCAAACTGATACTAGAAAACTACACTTTTTCAGTTTATAACAAAGTACGCTGTGTATGAAAAGGTTGATTCTATGCAATTGTTAAGCAAGTAGTCAAAAACAATCACGGTTTGAGCATTCTTTTTAATTTCAAATACAATGAAAAACTTTGATATAATTATGTACATTGAATAGTGAAACATTTTGTAACATCATTGTATTTTTTGTTTAAGCTAAAACGATTTTAAAAACGATTCTGGTTTTCAGCGAATGTTGATGAAAATTGCATTGTTTCGCAAAAAAAGGCATGCCCATTCATCATACCCTTGGACACTGACACATCATTGCTCATTGCTTTGTGGGAAACCGTTAGAAATTCGCAACAGCTCGATAAATTCCATGGAATCATTTTCGAATTGATGTAGAAGGAATCCATACTGGCTATGTCATACAAATATGGCGGCGCCCTAGACCCCAGCAGATTCCCTCCAAAAGCCATTAAAAGTCAAACCCAAAATTATCATCTGTTTTACAATGTCATTTGGCCGATAGATCTATATATATTTTATTTACATGGAATCGCTGATATAACCTTCATCTTTATTGTAGTAACAAACATGCAAAAAAAAAATATGAAATAATAATAATAAAAAAATCATATAAATGTTTTCTTTTGTATTAGTATTGGCACCAATCTGTAGTTGTACTGGCACCAATTATTGCTAATATGTATATTTAAACTAGTTATGCTTGCTTCAAGATTACCATGTGTCTCTTTCAAAACATAGTTTAGAATCTGAGAAGTTATAAAAATTAATATGATTTTTTTATTATTATTATTTCATTTTTTTTTTTTATTGTGTTGAGGCCCTACTAATCTCAAATCATGTATCCGCTCCTAAAAGGTTATACAGTAGGCTCCCTTTTTTCCTATCACCGCTTTATTATAGTCACGGATCGTTTCGTTGTCGGATATTCCATAATCAAACGTCAACCATTCTCATGTGTGTGAAGTTGACTCTGCGTTCTACGTTCTCCGTTCTACATTCAAACTTAGTTCTCCGTTCAACATTCCACTCCAGTTCTCCGTTCGACATTCAAACTTAGTTCTCCGTTCAACATTCCACTCCAGTTCTCCGTTCGACATTCAACTTGAGTTCTCCGTTCGACATTCAACTTGAGTTCTCCGTTCTACATTCAACTTGAGTTCTCCGTTCGACATTCAACTTGAGTTCTCCGTTCTACATTCGACTCCAGTTTTCCGTTCGACATTCAACTTCAGTTCTCCGTTCTACATTCGACTTGAGTTATCCGTTCGACATTCAAACTTAGTTCTCCGTTCAACATTCCACTCCAGTTCTCCGTTCAACATTCAAACTTAGTTCTCCGTTCAACATTCCACTCCAGTTCTCCGTTCGACATTCAACTTGAGTTCTCCGTTCGACATTCAACTTGAGATCTCCGTTCTACGTTCGACAACAGTTCTCCGTTCGACATTCAACTTGAGTTCTCCGTTCTACATTCAACTTGAGTTCTCCGTTCTACATTCGACTCCAGTTCTCCGTTCGACATTCGACTCCAGTTCTCCGTTCGACATTCAAACTTAGTTCTCCGTTCAACATTCCACTCCAGTTCTCCGTTTGACATTCAAACTTAGTTCTCCGTTCAACATTCCACTCCAGTTCTCCGTTCGACATTCAACTTGAGTTCTCCGTTCGACATTCAACTTGAGTTCTCCGTTCTACATTCAACTTGAGTTCTCAGTTCGACATTCAACTTGAGTTCTCCGTTCTACATTCGACTCCAGTTTTCCGTTCGACATTCCACTCCAGTTCTCCGTTCAACATTCAAACTTAGTTCTCCGTTCAACATTCCACTCCAGTTCTCCGTTCGACATTCAACTTGAGTTCTCCGTTCGACATTCAACTTGAGTTCTCCGTTCTACGTTCGACAACAGTTCTCCGTTCGACATTCAACTTGAGTTCTCCGTTCTACATTCAACTTGAGTTCTCCGTTCTACATTCGACTCCAGTTCTCCGTTCGACATTCGACTCCAGTGCTCCGTTCGACATTCAAACTTAGTTCTCCGTTCAACATTCCACTCCAGTTCTCCGTTTGACATTCAAACTTAGTTCTCCATTCAACATTCCACTCCAGTTCTCCGTTCGACATTCAACTTGAGTTCTCCGTTTGACATTCAACTTGAGTTCTCCGTTCGACATTCAACTTGAGTTCTCCGTTCTACATTCGACTACAGTTCTCCGTTCGACATTCAACTTCAGTTCTCCGTTCTATGTCGAACGGAGAATTGGAGTGGAATGTTGAACGGAGAACTAAGTTTGATGTCGAACGGAGAACTGGAGTGGAATGTTGAACGGAGAACTAAGTTTGAATGTCGAACGGAGAACTGGAATCGAATGTAGAACGGAGAACTGAAGTTGAATGTCGAACGGAGAACTGGAGTTGAATGTCGAACGGAGAACTGGAGTGGAATGTTGAACGGAGAACTAAGTTTGAGTGTAGAACGGAGAACTGGAGTCGAATGTAGAACGGAGAACTCAAGTCGAATGTAGAACGGAGAACTGAAGTTGAATGTCGAACGGAAAACTGGAGTCGAATACCTACGTCATGTAATCTCGCTTTTCAGGTTTATTTTTATTTATTTTTAAGTAGAGTATTATAAATGTATTGTATCATGGTCACTAAAATTCCTTTTGTATTTGCACATGCGTAAATAGTTTAATTGAAAATAACACTCGTCGGAATAAATGTGTGCTCTAACAAAACAAACATAGTATGGTCTATCTCGTTTGTTAATTTAAACGCATCGATGGGGTACGCCCATCTTGTTGTTTAAATCAAAACCATTATTTAATTTGAAATTAACGTGTTTAAAGTTTTCTTTACGCTTCACAAGTTGTATGCCATATCCATGTTTGCATTGCCATGTATATATATATATATATATATATATATATATATATATATATATATATATAGGAACATAGCATTTTATACCCAAAACACCCTGGATTTTTATATTTTTCTGGTAAATTGGAAACAAAAAGGTAGAGTCGGGTTACCCGAAACACACATAACTTTTTACAAGGCCTAAATTGAACGCTCATATCAAATGAATTAGAACTGAAAAAGCAGGTTTTGTTCACCAACCTCCACACCCAAAACATGGTTGAGTAGTTTTCATTACACTCGTCTTAACATAAATTATCTATCAATTTAATATTTAATAAAATTGTCTCACTCACTGACAAACCTGAGCTTATACTGAGAGAGGGTGGGTGGGGGAGAGTACGGTGTCCTGCTAAGGCCAACTTACCATCTCATCTTACCATCGACCATCGACCTAGACCTAGGTCGATGGTCGATGGTTATATGCGATGGTCGCTGGTAAGAAGCGATGGTCGATGGTAAGATGCGATGGACCATCGACCATCGCATCTTACCATCACATCTTACCATCGCATCTTACATCGACCATCGCATCTTACCATCGACCATCGCATATTAGCATCGACCATCGCATCTTATCATCGCATCTTACCATCGACCATCGCATCTTACCATCGCATATTGCCATCGACCATCGACTTATGACACACGTGCACTCTTGGTATCGAAATTGACCAAGTTTTCCATTCCCGAATATTGCAAACAAGTGTTTGTGGGCGAGTGAGGAGTGCATACATTGGAGGAACACATGAAACATAATTATATAAAGGAAAGCGGACACATTTCATAATCAACTTTTTAAATGACACTAATTGATTATACCTATGCATAAAACATGCAGTGCCTCACTTTTTAAGGTCAAACATCCTTATCTTTTACTAGTTGTCTGATGGCCTAAAGAAACATTATTAGCATGGTGGGGAGCACGGGCGGTCTGGAATTTATCTAGTCAGTCCACATACAGGTATAGATCCAGGTTTTAACAAGGAGTTCCGCAATTCGAGGTTGGTGAGTATTTTTTCGAGGATTAATATAGGCGCACGCCCTGCCACCATTCCTCTTCCCACTAGAACCTACTCAAACCCGGACGCAGAAGGGTGACAATGACAAGTTTGTTGTACTTCTGAATTCCGAAGTCTATAGGTGAGCTATAATTCCGTAAAAAGGCCAAACAAAAAATGCCCATGCAAACTAACGCTACGACTATTTTCTTCCCTCTGTCATTCGCGAATGGAATAACTTACCAGAAGATTCACTACTTCCCACAAAGAAACCTGCAAATACTGACACTAGAATGCGTTTAGCTTTCAGTTCCCTCAACAACGACCTGTTTTCAAAAAACATGGTCGATTCGCCATTGTGTACCTGTTAACGCTGAACACTTCTTTTTTAACTGAAATAAGTACACTGATATAAGAAATGTATTGCTAAATTCAATTCCCCGTCTACCAACACAACACTGAAAACACCTTTCTTTGAAGACGAAAATGTATCCTACGACACAAACGTTCTTATTTTCAGCGCAGTACATAAATATATATAAATAAAAAACTCAAACAGTTTATTCAGTAGTTCGTTTCATTCACTCTGTTGTTATATTTTCCAAAACGGCAGCATCTTCGTCCGTGTGTCAATCCCCAGTTATCCTCATTTCAAGCAACGATAATAAAATGACATTTAAATTGTATTCACTTGATTTAACATTTGAAGTTGTGCTATTTTTTTCCTTTCATTTTGAATGCTTTATGAAAATATTCAAAGGGATGAAAGAAAATGCCGATTTTGCAATATGAATTTTATTCAAAACGAATACCACTTTTTGCTTGTTTGTCCAATTTATAGAGAACTAAGACATAAATATCTTAAACCTTATTATTGCCGATGGCCAAATTTGAACAAGTTTGATTCGCTTATGACATCAAAGTCAAAATGTACAGTTGTAAATTTAGCGAAATTTATATTCTATGCTCTCAAATTAAGGAATTGTACATAAAGGAAATTTCCTGATGTTAAATTCTTATGTTTTATTACAGCGATTTTGCAATAATGTGCTTCTCAGTAAATCTGATATAATATAATTGTATGTTTATTTGTTTAATATGGATAAGTGTTCATGGTCTCACTATCTTCATACTTTCATGTAATTGTGTAGGCTATAAACATGTTTTGTATGTTTAATTGCTGAATAAAGATATTGTATTGTATTGTATATAGATATCAGTTCATATTCGCCGGCACAGGGAATACTGTTCTGAAGCAGTGTTTGTTTACGAATGTGTTATCAATAACAAAAGGACATTGACCTACAAAAGGTGTATTGTTTATTAACAGGGACAAGTCATGGCGGACAAAAAAGCTGGTCGCGTTGTGTATGTTAGTAGAACGGAAACATTCAGCGCGTGTCATCGACTGCATTCATTCGTCCTTAGCGACCAGGAGAAATTGAGATTATACGGAAAATGTAACAATCTTAACGGTCATGGACACAATTACAAAGTGGAGGTAACTCTAAAGGGACCAGTCAACCCGGTGACAGGGATGGTGATTAATCTGGTTGATCTAAAGGTTTGCATGGAGAAAGCATTCATGTCAACAATGGATCATAAACACTTGGACAAGGATGTCCCATACTTCAAAGATGTCGTTAGTACTGTTGAGAACATCGCTGTCTATATTTGGGACCGGATGAACGAACAGTTGGATCACGGGTTATTATATGAGGTCAAAGTTCACGAAACGGACAAGAACATAGCTATATACAGGGGTGATGTTTGTGAATAAGTCGTATTTTACCTTCAGTTTGAATAACAACATGGCTGTTTTAAATTACTGCTCTTATCTATAAATATTGCATTCATCAGAAGGAAATAAATAGTTTTTGTTTGATTTTATTTGTGATGTTAAAATACATCAGTATTATTAAAAATGACAATCAGGTCACGCTGTCTCGCCGGCCATGGTATTACTATTATGACATTACACACACTACATGTATTTTGTTTTGGTTGCAAGGAGATCCTATTTATAAACTTAGTATTATCGCGAGTTTTAACAGCCACGAAAACACGACAATTGATATTGTTTGATATAATTCAGTATTAATAATTGAAAATGTTTGTGATTTGTGTTTTAATTTCAATAATAATTATTCAAAAAATGTGGCAAACAATAAATCAATAACAGTTAACAATACTAACATTGTCTCATTGTATATAATGAAAATGCATTACGTTAATTTCATCCCATTAAACGAAATACTGTACAATACACCAGACACCGACATATACAATTAATCACAGTATACTATATATACTTAACGCCATTAAAAGTGGAATTTTTTTTATTTTGTGTTTATTTCCAAGATCGATTGTAGGTTATGTACATGTTAGAAATTATCCACATTCCCTATAAATCTGGTGTCCGATCAAATTCATACATTGAAAGAATTAAAATCGGAATTATGCAATCGTTCTTGGAGACATTTTAATTAAAAATAAACACAAAATAAAAAAACTTGCACTTTTAATGGCGTTAAATATACATATGTGACAATTCACCACTGGAAATAAATACGTTTATTTTACTATGAAAAAATAACTTTTGTCGAAATTAAATGAGTACTGCTTAAGGATGAATAGGTCAGAGTGCATAGACACTTTGAGGAGAGTTCTTTCAATGATTAGGACATGCATAGAACATAATATGCTTCTGCTTGCACCTGTAAACAATATCTGTCTTCAAGGTAAAGTGAACACAATTATTTCTATTGGTGTATAATTGTCTGTCCTAGATTGAAAAGTAGATTGCACTTGGAGACAAGGGCTCTTTAAGAATCAAGTCCCCATTATGTGTTAATCAAGTTAACATATTAATATATTATAAGAAATACTCGTAGTACTCAAACATACCTGTGTACTATTTCCATGATATGTTCTATATATTCTCCATCGTCTGGTCTGTACTACCTTTAACCCTTAACCAGCTACATATATGTATAATGAACTGTTCTTTCTTTGAATTAAGACTATTTCATTTGTGTGACAAAGGGGTATTTTGGGGGAACATGACTGATCAGCAGCCAGACATTGTAAACCCTGTTCTGGGAACCATATTGGTTTGGTCATACTAGCATGACGCGCGTCAGATTTCCGCCAAAACGAATTTGCATTCACAATCAAAGCTATCATCAACGTTTTGCAATGTCATTTAGCCGATAGCTCCCTCTATAGTTTATTTCAGTATATGAAAGTAGTGATTAAACCTTCATCTGTATTGTAAAAACAAACATGCAACGCAAATCATACATCAACATGTGTGACAAACGCCCATGTTGTTCATTTAGCAACAGCTAAGCAACAGTGTACAGTTTTCTGTGCCGTTGTCTTCCGGCTAATAAAATGTCAAAAACTTACCGAAGCGTCGATATACACACGAGACTAATCGTGAACGCTCGGCCAATCCCGTCATTCTTCGGGATCCCGCCTCGTGTGTATCACGGCGCTTCGGTATGTTCAAAATCTTGACATTTTGATCGCCGGAAGGCAACGGCACAGAAAATAGTGCACTGTTGCTATGTAAACTATATAGCGCTTGCCACACGTGTTGATATATAATTTGCGTTGAGTGTTTGTTTTTTTACAATGCAGATGAAGGTTTTATCACTGCTTTCTTGTAAATAAACTATTGATGGAGCAATCGGCTGAATAACATTGCAACATTTGGATGATAACTTTAATTTTGTATGCAAATTTGTTTTGGTGGGAATCTAAGGCGCGATACGTAACCAACATGGAAACCTGCGTATTACATTCGAGTAATGCTGCGAAGCAGTGTACGAGATGTTGCGAATGCACACGAGACGTGTTTTAATTTTACAATAATATGCAAACGTTTTAAGCCAAAATTAGGGGTTTTATTACCACAGCCAACCCCTTCTCCAAGAACAGCCAATCCGTTCTTTCCTTCTTGGAGAAGGGGTTGGATGTGGTATGAAAATTAATATTCGTAATGAATTTATTTGAGATTATGTTTGATAAGTTCCACTGGAAGGAGAAGTAATAAATGGAGAACACTTGTTATTTTCCTTCTTTACTGAATTGAGCAAATGAACTGACATAATAAAAACATTGCGCTTAGAATAATAAATGCAGATTTAACACTATAAGACGAGTGTTACAAATTGTGTACACTTCCGGAAAAACAACTTTGTATCGAGTGTTAACCAATACTACGATTCTCCCAAATACGTGTCTAAAATACGGCCTTTATTCATCTACTAATTGGTAATTGATTACTGGGGAATCAGCCTGCAGCGATCACTTCTATTTTAAGAACACATTGATGTCCCAGAACTAGCCGATTAGCAGCTTAATATAATATAGAGAGCTATTTTTAGAACAGAGCCTATATGTAAGACTACGGTCTGATAATGGTAGGCTTTTATCACCAAAACATTGCTTATATTACCTATATACTATTTTATTTTATTAACATTATTACATCTGTAATATATGACAAGTGTTTTACATGAAATTTACATCGTAAATTATTGGTATACGATACAAGCTTCGATAAGCTCCGTACATGAGCACCTTGTAACAACGCTAAAGGTAACAATTCCGCTGAAGGTAACAACCGCCGCTAAAGGTAACAATTTCAACGCTAAAGGTAACAACCTCCGCTAAAGGTAACAATCACCTCTTCCGCTAAAGGTAACAAGGCTATAGCTAAAGGTAACAACTTTTTTCAACAGCTAAAGTTTCAGGTTATTTTTAGTTAATGTGGCACCAGTGGCGTAAGCGCGCTGTTACTTTTAATGGTACAGGTAATTGTTACTTTTAATGGTACAAGTAATTGTTACTTTTAATGTTACAGGTAATTGTTACCTTTAATGGTACAGGTAATTGTTACTTTTAGCGGTACAGGTAATTGTTACTTTTAATGGTACAGGTAATTGTTACTTTTAGCGGTACAGGTAATTGTTACTTTTAGCGGTACAGGTAATTGTTACTTTTAATGGTACAGGTAATTGTTACTTTTAGCAGTACAGGTAATTGTTACTTTTAGCGGAGGTTGTTACCTTTAGCGTTGAAAACGTTACCTTTAGCAGCGGTTGTTACCTTTAGCGGAATTGTTACCTTTAGCGTTGTTACACAACCAACTGCTGTTTCTGATAGTTTTTGTTATAAATACTACCGACGAATTGATGCTTCAAACATTTCTTGTAGTAAATTCACCCAACAAAAAACTAGTATCAGAATTCATTTTAATAGTAACGGCTTGCTGGACAGAGCTTGCTGGACAGAGCTTGCTTCGTGCACCTTCCAGATTCTCCATTAGCCTAACGACATACGAGGGATGTTCGAAAGGTAATGCTTATTGGCCAGTTACACGAAGAGCACGAGGAAAGGTACATCGATATTTATACGCACCGATAGCCCTACACAATGGTATATACATTTATCACATAACTTACGGTGTGGGAGTGGAATAACACCATTCTATAACTAGTTTTTTAAGTATGCAAATGAGCCTAGTATGCGCTGTCAAAAATAATCGATAATGACTATGACTCCCACGGTTTATGTCGTTTCGCGTGTTAAAGCGACCGGCACAATGCAATAAAAGTCGATATGTGAATTATGTGATAAATAGAATCTAACATTCGTTCTCATTCATTATTGATTTTACGTAAGATCCTCTATGTTCAAGTTGTTCGACCAGTTTTTTTTATAAATAATAACCATTTCGATAGAGTCAGTCATTGACCGCTGTTGTAAAAATGGTTTGCAAACGAGCAGAAAATACTGATGAAATTAGGGCCTTTATCAAAGTTCGTTCAAAACTAGGTTATTCTTCTAAGCATATTTGTACTGAAATTTAACGCGTATATGGGAGCTCTAAGGTATCTTATGACACTGTTCGGCGTTTGAAAAATAAATTTGATTCTGGTGTAGAGTCTACTAAAGATGCACCAAAACCTGGGCGTCCTAGGACTGCCACTGACAAAACAACTGTTGCCAAAATTAAGCAGATCATTAACAAAGATGCGCGATTCACAGTTCGTGTTATTGCTCCTATGGTAGGGGTATCACTATCCAGAGTTCATTTTATTTTAAGGCGTATCTTAAAAGTTAGAAATATTTCTGCGCGGTGGGTACCAACCTTTTGACAGAAGCTCAAAAGAACGCACGTGTTTCCCAAGTTTGACAAAAAGCAATTTGTTAATGTTGTTACTGGCGACGAAACCTGGGTTCACTATTTTGAACCAGTTCGAAAAATGGGTAACAAAGTATTGGCAAGTAAAGAGTGCAGAAGGCCATCAGTTGCCAAACGAACCATAAGCGCAAAGAAAGTTTTATTTGCCGTCGTTTTCACATGTGACGGTTTGGCGATTCAAATTCCGGAGAGAAAGGGAAAAAATTGTGACTAGAAGGTATTATCGTGATGTTGTACTGAAAAAACTGAAGAAAAAACTGAAGAAATATTATTTAAAAAGGCGCCCAATCACAGGATTCAGATATGTCCGTCTACTGCACGACAATGCCCCAGCCTATACCTCACACATTGTAACCTCTTACTTAAAGTCAGAAAATGTTACTGTCCTACCCCATCCCACGTACTCGCCAGATCTCGCACCATGCGACTTCTTTTTATTTCCAACACTGAAAAAATGTCTTCTGGTCGTAAATATAACTCGAGGCAGGCTCTTGATTCAGCCGTTTTCCGGTGCCTTAAGAGTATACCAAAATCAGCCTACCGTGACGCTTTCCGGAAATGGATTCATGGATTGAAACTGTGTGTTTCTAGCGAGGGGGAGTACTTTGAAGGAATGAAATAGATATTTTTAGTTTTTCATCAGTATCAAGCAAGTTTTAACCAAATAAGCATTACTTTTCGAACATCCCTCGTACGTGTCACCGTTAGTTAAGATTGGTCACGTCGAAAAAATTAATAGCCACAACAAAGGTGAACCATATGCTAAATAAGGAAAATAAGCGAACATAACCGATTTCTCCGGTTGTCTACTTGCTGGTGTACTGAACCAGTAATATACTCCTTAAAATAATTCAAGGACCATGTTTGATTTGTGTACTTTTTTAGAGTGCTGTTATTGAACGATGTATTGTCTTTTCGCAATGTTTAAGTTTAGTTATATTCTTTTACAAAGTTACGTTACACGCATTAACTTTTTATAAGAATATGAAATCCATAATATTTAAAGATTAAGTAATTGTTTACTGGTCTATTTTGTTGTCTTTAAATTATTTTGAGGAGTGTACAACACATGCATGCCGCTACTAACAGTTGAAGGCCCCGTTTTATGAAACAACTTACGACAATTTTGATCTTAAGCCTGGTACACACGGTAAGATTATCTCATAGGACAAATCTTATCAGACAAATCTGATACAATCTATCTTATGAGATTGCCTGTACACACGATGAAATTAATTGTATGGGATTTTCTGGTGACCTTCAAATAAGTGCATACTGGATCTTTCCAGAATGTAAACGAATTAAAGTGCCTTGTGATACATCTTTATTGTGGTAGTCTTTGTGCGTGACTGTCAACAAAACTTCATCTTCCTCATAATATCCCAGCAATTCATCAGTTTTATCATTCGTCCAGTTTCCTGCCATATGTTGCTATGTATGAACTAAAATACCCGCGTGTACAAATCTACAATGCATGTAGCCCCTATGCTGCGAAATTTATGTCAAATCTGGAACGCAGTACACTTTGGCCACAGTGTCACCATATGTGGTTGAATGGCGGTGCTTTTGATCTTGTCTTATGGAAATAGAGCATGTTCTATTTCTGGAAGACATCTTTCAGGTCATAAATTGTGTCTTAAGCCCCTGTACACACGATGCAATTTGTCTCACAAGACATATCTTATAAGATAAATCTTACCGTGTGTACCGAGCTTTAAATGCTTCACTATAAATCTCACTTTTCAAATAAATGTGATTTCATTTCATTTTCTTATACATGTGATATTTCTGCTCTACGTGCACACATAATTGTCTACATTGAACGCTTAGGTGAAAAAAAGTGAACGATTTTTAAAATTTGAGACTTATCGTAAGATGTTTAATAAAACTGGGCCAAGGTGTTTAACGCTTTGAAAATAAAGGGACATGACCTAAAATGAAAGTATGTTAACGCACTGTGCGTGTTATCTATCCTTAGATCGTATTCCTTATTAGGTATGAAACCACTGATTATTATCCCCATAGACACCAATGTTAAAGTGGCTGCAAATTCAACTCAAGTATGGATAATGCAGCAGTGTAATGTTCATATAGAAAACTAATTTTCCACTTCAAAAATCACCAAAAAAGGTGGGGTCACAAGACTTGTAAGAAAGTTCTTGTTTGTTTACTAAACAGGTCAAGGGTACAGCTGTTTTCATTGATGACTGTTTTCATTGCTCACTAAGTGTAAGCATAGAGTCGAAATTTCGAAAATGTTCATCAGTGATCCAATAAAACCTAATAATACGTTTCTTATACATACAACCACAAAATCGAATAGAAATGGGAAGTTTTCCCCTTCTTATAATGCCCATTTCCATCAAAAAAGGAGGGATTACTTTTTATCATAGGAACTACATTCGACTACAGCTCGGCGGTTTACATGTAATTAGTGATAATTAGTGATAATAAACCTCATTTCATGAGCCTATATTTTATAAATGAAATGTCAACAAATAAATTAATGCATTTCTATGAAGTGAAATATTGAGGGAACCCCATTTTATTTTGGGCAAAAGTCCAACTGATGTATGGTCTCTGGGTTTCGGGTTATCGTCGTTCTCTGCCAGGTAATACATTATCTATCCTTTAGTCTTGATCATCTTCGACGCTTGATTGTAAATACTGGAACCACGTGACCGTAATTGTTTTTATTAAAGTATTTCTGACCATCCGCATTTACTTCGTCGATATAATGATGAAGTTTCCCTGTTTGTTTATTTATACAATCATTGACTTTCTGCCTTTCTATATACGTTGGATAGCAGGTGTTTCTGTTTCAGTCAATCAGAAACCTTACCAGTTTATCGGTAAAAATCCAACTTTGTTCAGGAGGACTGTTCTAGACGTTTGTCTTGAAAACAAGCAAGCGTCGCAGATGATCTAGACTATACATCCTTCAGTATAATACTGTATTTGTGTTTGAGTAATCGTTTAAGAGTCATGTACATGTATACACATCAATCAAGTAACAACATGAATAGGTATTTTTCATCTATTACATGCATTAATCTTTACGTATTGATAATTATGGCTTGTTTACAAATCAGTATTTGCTTTCACGTATGTTACTGTATTAACAAGAAGCAGTGCCAAAATACGCGTAGTGTCCTAAAAACAACGGAGGAATTCTTTTCTTCGAGTGTCGAGTTTCGAGTAGAGAAATTCGAGTTTCGGGTAGAAAAGATCGAGTTTCGAGTAAGGAAATTCTAGTTTCGTGTAGAAAATATCGAGTTTCGAGTGGAGAAATATCGAGTTTCAAGTAGAGAAATTTGAGCTTCGAGTAGAGAATATCGAGTTTCTTCTTTCTTCTTCTTATTATAATGGCGTACGCTCATAACCGAACATGACAGCCATGCGTGGGGGGTAAAACAGATAAAAGGTTGCCTGCCTTTCCGGGTACTCAATCTACCAGGAGATGGCAGACAACTTGAAGTGAAAAGCCTAGTGTATGCTTCAATGTGCCCAATACTACGTGAAAAGAGATTAGTGCAGTGCAATTAAAAGATAAAAAAACAGTAGAGAATATCGAGTTACGAGTGGGGAAAATCCGAGTTTCGAGTTAATCGAGTTGGCACATCACTAACGAATTTTCGTTAGTGTAGGCCTGTAACAAAATGAGTGCATATTTATTTAGAGTTTTTAACTGTGTTTGTCGGGGCCTCATTTTCCCTGATTTTGAATAGGAATTTTGGTAGATTTTTGCCAAGCGCATCACTTTTAATCGATTACTATATCTAATAAATGATATTTTACTAGATTCATTCTATTGATAAAGAATAAGTTGTTTTGGCGTTTATTTCATCAAAATCCATCAACTATTAAGAAAGTTATGATTTTACAAGCTGTGTATTATGAGTAAATTTGCCAGTATTTACCAGTACGGGCCTAATAAATGTATAGAATTCTTATTACGACACTACGTAAAGTCCGAGCAGTCCGAGTAACATGACATTTGCATGGATGGCGTGTTTCACCAGGTATCCGTGTAGAGACTGTATATATGGGTGTCGAAATCGTAAGAACTTGTCACAGGATCGCAAGTCATTATCCAGAGTAGTCAGTGGCCAATATTATTACGGCAAAGGGTAAGTCAAATCTATTTTATTTGTTGTAAATTGTTGTCATAATTAAATTGTTGTTCTGAAGTAAATATCTGCCGGTAAAAGCCATAGATATTTAGCAGGTTATTGTCTCTAATTCATGAACGTTTTCAAACGTCAGACTATTTTAGCAAATTATTGTCTGATAAGATTATTGGGGCATATATTTACATTATTGATAATGCCAGTTGTTCTGTAGATAGTAAATGGAATACGCGATTCAGATTGTAGGTACTTTTCTACGGAGGTTTCTAACTGTCATTGAGTTATTGCATAAACGGTTATTGTTTATTGGGCAGCATAAATCTCTCTGAGATTGGCTTTCATATTGTCATTATAAGTCAATCTCTCTGAGGTCGCTGTACCATTATAGCCTATAATGTGTTAACGGGGTGTAAAACCAATTATTCATTCAGTCTAGGGTTGAATTATTATGTTGTAAGTTTGCGTGACATTTAGAAATGTGAGATTTCATTGTCGATAAATTACGTCTGTAATTGTTTTACACGTTTTGTTAAAGTTTAGCATAATGGATATTCGAAGAAGGTTTATAATTCGGGTTTATTCATTCTGAATAAAGATTGCTTTGCAATCAGTATTAGGTATAGTGATACCTTAGCGCTATTATAAAATACATGTTGTGATAACATTGTAAGACTGGGTATATATTTTGTAGCCGTATACGCTAGGAGCGTAGAGCATGTAGAGCGTATCGTCGGGAGCGTGGTCTACGGGGTCGTAGGTTGGGAACGACAGCATTCGCCATTTGGGCGACAGACCAAACGGTAGCCACGAAGACGCTAGGCAAGAGGGCCTGGTTACGCAGATAACGTCACCGGATGTGTAATACCGGGACTTGGGCCATCGCCAGAGAGGATCGTTCGAGTGGGCGTCGCGTGTGGATTACGTCACCGGAAGTATACCGGGACGAATAGCAACCGCTAAGGACGGGATTGCAATATAACGCGGGAGTGAAGTTTTAGTGCCGGGAACTGTACCGGAGGGACTCAGCTAGATATAGCTTTGAGAGATAAGATAGCGTGTGATATAGTATACATATCTCATAAATACAGATATCAGATATTCAGTCTGATTAAAATCGAACAGTTTAATCTAATGCAGTGAACATCCTTTTAAAGCTACACAATCCCGATAAAATAATACAATTACAAGTTTTTTTAAACATAAGAACGCCTATAGATGAAGTTCTTTGCTGGTTGTGTTGTCTACATTGTTTAGGCTGGTATATTGTCATAGCGTATATCGAGGCATTTGCATAATAGGCGTGATAAACGCTTCGGTAACTTTGAAATTGTACCACCCAGCGATTACGGGTATATAAGCCTAAACGTTTATATAGCAATTTGCTACCGAAGCATTGTGGTGTAGTGGTTAAAGTGTCTGCCTTGCATTCGGGAGGTCGTGGGTTCGAGTCCCCTGACCGCGTCATACCAAAGACTTTAAAAATGGAGTAGTTACTTGTAACCCATGCCTGACAAGCAAATAATGAGTAGTACTACGTCTGGTCAACCCGGTGTCAGAATAATGTGTCTGGGTGGGGTATCATGTACTACGGCGTGGTATTCCAGTGTGGCAGCACTATATCTGCTTCAAGTAGACTGTAGATAGATACATAGCACTACACACAATCACTCACGCAATAGTCCAGACATAATGCCGAGTCAACGGGGGATTCTTCCCGGGGGCTCATATGGTAGAGGGACTTTAAAACTTAGAAATCATCATAGCAATTTGCTACCGAAGCATTGTGGTGTAGTGGATAGAGTGTCTGCCTTGCATTCGGGAGGTCGTGGGTTCGAGTCCCCTGACCGCGTCATACCAAACACTTTAAAAATGGAGTAGTTATTGTAACCCATGCCTGACAAGCAAATAATGGGTAGTGCTACGTCTGGTCAACCCGGTGTCAGAATAATGTGTCTGGGTGGGATATCATGTACTACGGCGTGGTATTCCAGTGTGGCAGCACTATATCTGCTTCAAGTAGACTGTAGATAGATACATAGCACTACACACAGTCACTCACACAATAGTCCAGACATAATGCCGAGTCAACGGGGGATTCTTCCCGGGGGCTCATATGGTAGAGGGACTTTAAACCTTAAAAATCATCATAGCAATTTGCTCAGATATCCGATAACTACAGACTATTCAACTCGATGAGGATATTCAATGGCGTGCAGTGTAACTATATACATGTTTGTAATGTTGAACGAAAGGGAACAAGTAAAATGCGTAAGGCATAACGTAAATACATCACTATGTAGAGAATTATAAACACTTACCCGCGTATTCTACATATGTTCCATATATTGTATATACTTATTTCCTATAATATCCTTGAAATAATCCAAAATCACACACGTATTATACATGTATACATATACAGAGAGCGTGTATTGGTAGCCAATAGTATGTAACGTGAAATACATGCTCAAGTGTTGACTCGGGACAGGGAGAAATTATTGTTTACAATGAGACACTTGAAGGATATTGTTCAAATTAAGTTATATTTATGGAATTTTCTTTTGTTGGAAAAAGACCAGCAATATTATTTCTCGCAAATCGTAGTTTTCAGGATGTGAGGAATGGGTATACTAGTACACATGAAGGTCGCCAATCCGTCTATCCTTCATTTACACTTTTCAATTCCGGAGCTTCTTGGGAAAATTAAATAGTCACAATTCGTAAAAAAATGATCGTTCTTGCGTGCGAGCTTTTGTGGGTGCGCGCGTAAACCGTGCTTGTGTGCGTGCTATTATGCATATGTTTGTTAATATTTAAATATGACGAATTTGAAAGGCATTTGAATACTACTTCTTCATAAAAAATAAAATTCATAAAAAAATATGTTTTAAAAAGTGCTTAGGCCTGGGCTAGAAACCCGTCCGCAACGGCGAATGCATACTAAGACAGCGCGTTAACCTACCGCACTACGGAGGCCGATTAACAATGTCGTATTAATTAAGTTACTTTACATAAACATGCTCAATCGCGAATATCACGGTGGATAGACGTAACGGACCCTGGTTGCTCAAAACTGCGTTACCTTGATTCTGGTTGCACTTGTAACGGACCCTTGTTGGTAAAAACAGAAAGAAAATGGACACAGGTGTCAAAAAGTTCGAACATAAAGATACAGTATCTTATGTATAAGAAAAAAACTTTATGCGACGGAACTTTTGAATATCATATCCTTCGAAATGCATTTTCTTTATGTACAACAAATGCAGAATAATTCCTAACAAGCTGAAACAAATTTACTCTTAACCGGTCGATACAAAATTGATGACTTTAAAAAGCCAAACTTCCATATGTTCTCTCTGACTGATTTATGTGATCCCAAACTGGTTTGCAACTGCTGTTGTTCAATAAAGATAACTGTTTAGTCTTAAAATCTGCAAATAATTACATCATGTCTAAATTTCGGAGCACCGGACCCTGGTTGCTTTGTAAAAAATGCTTGAGATTCTGGCAACGGACACAATCTGTATCTTTGGCACCGGATCCTGGTTGATATATTGTTTTCTATATACCTTCAGATTAAAGAAAAAACGACGATCGGGACTTTGGCTACACCGAAACAAACAATAAAAAAAGCATCATTGGTTGCATGGTGTTTTAAGTCATCTTCAGCACATTTTAGGTTATTTATGATGGTCGATTTTTTCGTGGGGGAGGCAGGCCATCCACATTTTCATAAGTAGGACAAGTACTGCATGCCTCAAGAAATCTGGGAACGAGCTAGATTCGTAACCACGACCGTAGCGGTGGACTTGAAACAGTGCCTCACCACTCTGGACCACCGGTACTAAAATCATTCATGCGACAGCATGATGGAAAATAAAAAAGAACAGTCCAATATTGAATGTAGAGGGTGTGATCTTGTTATAGTGATAGAATCTGGTGGTGAGTTTCGCTAAATGCGTCTATGTCGTACAAGGTACAATACTAAACAAATGTACTCCGGACCTACGTTCGTGTATATACATTTGCGCCTTGAGATAATTCTCTCTTCACGACCTGTCTTCCGTCGACAGTACCCTAAAATAAACTATGGGCCCGCAATAGACATTAACCCAACTTACTTTCCCCGCAGCGCGCTGCATGACGGTTTTGTCACCGTTTTACACGACAATGACCTCAAACAGTTTTTATATTTGTAACCGGAGGCCCCGGGTTCAATCCTCCGTGGTGCCACTGAGTTTCGTCGGTATGTTCTTGGGCAAGACACTTTCCCTTAGCCTCGTCCGTCGGATGGGGACGTAAACCGGGCGGTCCCTTGTATCGGTCTATCCTCCGAGCACGTTAAATAATCTATGTATCCTTACTCTCTCTCTGGAGCGGCTCTAAATAACCTATACTGTGTTGCTGAGCCGTTAAACAACATTCAATATTTTAAAAAAAAGTTTATCAAAAGGCATTATCTTAGAGCACGCAGCTATGTACACACTGTTTGCAAAAATCCGAAAATTAAAAAAAAAAACACTACATAAAAACAACAAAAAACAACAACAAACAAACGAAAAAGTAGGGGCGACAGGATATAGTGATTCAGACTATATCATCAACATCTCAGCGTCAAATAAGATATAAAATAGTGGGGAAAAACGAACCACAGCGTATCTGGGAATAAACAAGTTCATGAAGTTTGCCGCGGGACCACACTTGCAACGCCCTAGTTAAGCCCCTAACAGGTAACAATTGTTTGATCATAAATGATACTTAAAAACAAAATACATCAATGAATAAAAAATCAAATATTACAAGTAATACAAATGCAGCAATATGAACAACTACTAGTATATACATGAGTGTTGGCATACATGTAGGCTGACATGTCGTATAGAGAGGCCACCGTTGTTGTACGCAACAAATAAGAAAACGTTTTTTTATTTAGATATTTTGTTTAAAATAACTCTTAATGTACATTTATTCACAACTTAATATAATTGTATAAAGTAATACATTGAACACCTCCTACAGAAAAGCTGAGCTTTTCGTTTATAATCTCCGAATACTTACTGAAAATGTCAACTACAAGTTTTAAATAGGCATTTACCAATGGTAAACTTTGAATTCGCAAGTTTTCATTATTTTATACATATAATATAATTCTGGAGAAAGTTTTATTGAGAATGTTGCCACTTTTGTTTGTTAAAGCACTAGCGGATTTCGAGAGGAGCACCCTCATCGGAGTCATCCTATGATCTAAATAGGTTATCACATAACATTTAGCTGAATGTTGTTTAATTGTTTATCAAGACATTATATTGAATATTTATAGCCGGTCGCTCAACAGAAAGGAAGGATACATAAAACTCCGAGAAGCTGCCCTAATCTTACTTACAAATATATTTTCCTGTGATCAGCAACTTGTTCCAAGGATAGACTCCGAAACACAAAACCGGTGTACATACCGGTTCGGACGAGAATAAAGGCACATGTTTTACTCAATAACACACAGAAGAAATTGACTTGCGGCGATAAGGCTTCATCCGGGTCAAATGCAACGTGCTATCAAGTAGACCACGCCAGCCCCCTTGAAGTGTACGAGTTCTCGCCGATGTTGGAAGGTGAAAACTCGTTAAATGTGAAAATCTTTAAAATATCTCAGCACATTGTTTTTTTCCATAAGTTGACCCACGCACAAACCCCACCCAATTGAAAATGTCGCAGCTTTATCTTCCACCGCTGATATCAGACCGAGATATTTCGAACAGGGGGACATATCTAGTCGTTTTTTTTAAGATGTATGTTTGCAACTACCGACTAGGATCCTGTGTCAGAAGCAAACAGGATCCGGTGCCATGAGCAACCAGGATCCGTCACTTTGCAATGCACAATCTGGCAATCGATAGATATTATTATGTATTAAATACGTCCAATGGATGTTATGGCTGAACATACATAATTCCAGACATAGCATATGTCAATAGCAGTCACCATTTTTGAAATAAACACAATTGTCTTAGAACTAGACGTACTTTCACGCGTCGGTGTGTAAACAGTGCGCGTTCTTTCACATCTAAAACACTGTTTTTATAACCCGTTCTTCATGAATTCAGACACACAAATGCATCTAGTGTTCCGTGGGTGCGATCATTTTTAAAAAGTGTCTTATTGTAAAGTTTTTTTTTGAGCAGCCAGTGTCCGTTACGTCTGTCCACCGTGAATATAAACCATTGCTTTTCCAGGTCCGTAGCTACACTGGGACACACAGAGGTATTTGCCTTGGTTGAATTTTGGGAATGTACATACTTTACATAAAAACAACTATATACTAGTATATAAGGACCCTGGGGGAAATGCAACACATTGAAGGAAATTAAAACAAAATCTAGGGTGGAGAGGGAGGTTAATGCCACCGGACACCAACATAAGGGATATGACTCGGTTAAATTTCAGGGCTGGTTTCGGGCCTGTTTTCATTTAAAATTACTTTACACATCAATAAACTTAGGAAAGGTTAATTACTAGTATTTGAAGTTAATTGTTATACTAAAACTTTCGGTTTTTAGTTAACACTTACCCTGTCATACAGACGGAAGCTGACATCTTTCATATTTTCTTTGATTTTGAAATAATATCAATCAGAATGTTAATGTTCAGATTGCCAATTCATACATTTGTGTTGCATTTTTTTTTGTTTGAAAACATCAATATTGGGGCCCACCCCGAAATTGGGGTGAATTGGGGTGTGGAGTCCTCCGGCTCTTACGCCTATGTTTATAAGACTATATAGAAACTCTCTCTCTCTCAATGCCTTCCACCCACTCCTTCCTCCCCCCACTCTCTCTCCCATTTTTTCACTATTTTCCTCTCTCCCTCCCTCCCTCCCTCCCTCTCGCTTCCTTTCTTTCTCTGTATCTCTCTTTCTCTGTGTGTGTCTCTCTCTCTCTTTCTCTCTTTCCTTCTCCCTCTTTTTGACTTTCTATGTCTCTCTCTGTCTCTGTGTCTCTCTGTGTCTCTCCATCCATTTTATTTTCAATTTCAAAAGTTCAATTCATGTGTAAATTAAGAGGAATTCATTAAAACTATGTTGATTTATAATCTACTAATATGTGTAAACCATGCATGCATAACTTCACATATCAAATACTATATCTCCATCTTTACCATTAGTTACGAGCCTCTACCAATATTCCAATTTCGATAAACAATGTCTCCCTTGTGTTTTGTGTCAATATACACTGCACACACACATAAAAATGGTGGATTATTTGTATATAATAGTTTCTTTGATGCAACGCGATAGTTGGGAAGGGTCTTTGTTAAAAGGCCGCTACGTTTAATTATAGGTATTGTTTTGGATTATATATAAATATGGACTTATAAGGTTGTTTGAGTAAGTACATCTTTAGCTTCCTTTTCAATTTATAATGACTCGTTTTTCCTATTAGGTCTTTCTACTGAAGATTGGTCTCATCAGTTCGGTGGTAAAATACCGTGTGTGTATAAGCGTTTATTTATCCTCGCTGTATTGCACTAAGCATTTTAGCGAGCAGACCTCGGTTTAAAGTCTCATCCGAAGGACTGGTAAGGTAGGAAATACTTTTGAAATATTTCGATAATTAACCCAAATTCGGTCCTGGCTGGGATAGAACGCGCGATCCCTGGGTTACTAAGCCGCAATGCTAACCATTACACCACGGCGCTACCTCAAATAATACCGTCTGCTAAAATCCACTTTTATACCCGTTATAAGACCAGTGGTCGATTCACAAAGTACCTGAAGCGTCTCATACAGTACCGCCTTATCTCATTATTATATGAACCCACGCGTATACAGTAATCATTTAGAACAACATGCGTAATGATCGTTACATTTGTTCAGTTCTAGTGTGCCTTTTATCGGGATTGTGTAGCTTTAAGCATGATTTAAAACTTTGATAGTTCTACTTTGTCATGTGTATTCATTTGTATATATATTCATATTGTTGTAAATAAATTTCTCCCTTGGTGAGTTGTCTCCACTTGGTCCATCTTGTTACAAGGCCTGCGGTAAAGATGTCTGGACTATTTTCCTTTACTATATACATGTTTAAGACTCTTAATCGGGAATATATGTAACTTTTACTGTTTGAAATAATGAAGCAATTTATAGCAGATAACTATTTTAAGACAAAAACATTTTTGTTTAAACAAGAAAAATGAAGAGTAAATTTATTTAGTCTTGATTTTTCCCTTGGTGAGTTGTCTCCACTTGGTCCATCTTGTTACAAGGCCTGCGGTAAAGATGTCTGTACTATTTTCCTTTACTATATACATGTTTAAGACTCTTAATCGGGAATATATGTAACTTTTACTGTTTGAAATAATGAAGCAATTTATAGCAGATAACTATTTTAAGACAAAAACATTTTTGTTTAAACAAGAAAAATGAAGATATCTATTCGTACTCGATGATCAGTTGAAATAGTCCGGTTGTCCGGTTGTAAACGAGTACACAGATGAGTGCGGAAGCGCCGTCTGGTGGGATACAATGAACCTGTATTTGCAATTCTGAGCCATCTGATTGGTTTAAAAAATAGGGTAAACACTAAACAATTGCATGTGCACTCATGCATTTAGGGGCGAGGAGTTGTGGTGAAGGGCATTTAGAATGATTGCATTGCACATGTGTAAAAACATGTGACAGGCCCGTAGCCAGCCTGAAATTTAACCGAGGCCAATCCCTTACTATGGAGGTCCGGTGGCACCCACCCACATAACAACATTGTCACAGGTAGCTGCAGGAAACAACGCTTGGTTGTTTCTAGATAAGAAATAGTGTGTTGACGGTTAAATATATTTTACAAAATATTAAAATCTAGTCACAAGATGACATTGTCGGTTTTTGAGTCATCTAAAAATATAAGAGACATAAAAAGTCGACTGTGACTTTCTCGAGTTTCGAGTTGACATTATCGAGTATCGAGTAGAGAAAATCGAGTCTCGAGTAGAGAAAATCGAGTTCTGAGTTGACATTATCGAGTTTCGATTAGAGAAAATCGAGTCCCGAGTAAAGAAAATCGAGTTTCGAGAAGACAAAAGTCATTGTAATAATGGTTATATATACGGTAATTTGATATTAAAAAATATTTATAAAATACATTTAGTCATTAGTATTTTAACAGTGAAAGAAGTAACGTCAATACTAATTCATATGCGTTCATGCTCTTATCGTGTCGCCTGCGTAGCGCCCACAAATAGGGATCAATTTGTCCGTCTTTTGTCGTCGTCCGTCCGTCCCTTACACTTTAACCTGCAACGTAACCTTGGCCATAAACTGCAAAGTATTTGACCTATGTTCATAAAACTTCACACACGTATTCATCCCAATGAATGCTGTTACACATGTCCAATAACTCTGACTTTCATTTCGTCAAGAGTTATGCCCCATTTTATAAAACTTTAACCTACAACTTAACGTTGGAAATGAGCACACGACAGGCGACACAACAATCTCCACGCAGAGTTATCGTTCCTTGCACTCACATATATCTCTGCTAACTACTAAATTACAAGATTTTGGTAAAACCTGTTAAATTGGAATATGTTTGCCTGAAACGTATTCATTTCTTGTGTAAATATATTTTTCAGAATATCTGCAAATTAGATGTTGCAAGATTTGAAATAATGCATGAAAACTATTTAGTTTTAATCGGGAATATTTTAATACAAAAATAATACGTACTTCGGTCTCCTCAATCGAAACGCATATGTAAACATTTCAAACCGAAGCTCGATAGCAGAAAATGACTAAAAAAAATTAACTCATGGAAATAAAAATTGAAATTATTTAATCTATGTCTATATTGTATCTTTGCAGATAACGCAAAAGGATTTATTATAAACATCGTCATAACTTTTTTGAATAATCATGTGACCTAACCGTTCGCCCTACTTCCTTTGACGTTGACAGAGTCAAATGAGGAACGAGTGTACTCTAGGTAGAGATTGGCGACACAAGTGTTCCATAGAACACCCTTCTAGTTACACTCAGGTGTCAACATCGTGCATGTACTATACAATATAAACAACAGTATTAAACATTGATTCGAATGACCGACATGATAAATATATTTCAATCTATGTGTGTTTTGATCGAGGGTGTGGGGTTGGGGGAAGGGGGAAGTGGGTGGGGTCATAAAGTTGTTATTAAACATTTTCATTTGTCTAACTGAAGAGACATACCAATATTAAAAAGTATTTTATTTCCAATATTTTACATACAAAGTAATATCAACATATATACGGCATATATACAGTAAAGGTATTTAAAGACAAATCGGTCGGTAACAAATTCTACCAATATTTCGTATTCATATCAGAATGCTAAATACTATTAATATTATAATAAGTATTTAATATTTACCTTCAATCATAGTGGGTGATGAAAACACAGAATAGACGTATAACAATAACAGGGGGGTAGACATAGAGTGAGAAAACAACGGTTGAAATAAATATTAACAAAACAACTGTATGAACAAAAAAGAGTACAGTAATGGAATGGTTTATAGCAATTAATTTCCATGGCTTGACTGTTTTCTGTTGGTAGTTTTCAAACTTAGATTTTCTCTACTCGAAACTCGGTATTGTCTACTCGAAACTCAATATTCTCTACTCGAAACTCGATATTCTCTACTCGAAACTCGACATTCTCTACTGGAAACTCGATACTTAGAAAAATGTGAAAACTGTACACATCTTCAACATGACACGATGAATACATCTGATAAAGATCTATAGCGCTCTGATTTATATTTCTTTGAATTATTTTCCTTCAAGGTATTAGGTACGGTGTCCTGTTAGGGCCATCTTACCATCGACCATCGACGGTAAGATGAGATGGTCGATGGTAAGTTGCGATGGTCGATGGTAGTATGCGATGGACCATCGACCATCGCATCTTACCATCGACCATCGCATCGAACCATCGCATCTTACCATCGACCATCGGATCTTACCATCGACCATCGCATCAATCGTTTTTGTACAGTATTCTTCGTTTTATCAATACTCCTCTCTCCGCTCTCGCTCTCTCTCTGAATATAATCTCAGGTTTTTCAGTGAGACGATTGATAAATATGTTAAGACGTGTGTAATGATAACTATTCAACCATGCTGGGTGGGTGGGTCTGTGTGGGTGCTTTGTTCAAATCTAATTAATTTGATATGAGCGTTCAGCTTAGGCCTTGCAAAAAGTTAAAATAAAATGTATGTTTAGGGTTAGGCCCAATCTATTTTTTTCTGGTGAAACCTAGCATTTTTTTCCAATTTATCAGAAAAATATAAAAATCAAGGCTGTTTTGTTTATAAAATGCCATGTTCCTATATGTATATATATATATAAAAATATAGATGAAAATAAATCCGTACCTACCCTACCTACTATTTTATGGCATGTTACCCTAAACATGAAAATGAAAATTGAAATATAGAGCCTTGCCTAAACAGACGAAAATAATGTATCTAGTATGAATATAAGTGATTCACAGACTTGATATCTAAAATATATTGTTTGATATCCTTATATTGTCTTCAATGCAATAATTTAACAAATTAATGTTTGTAAAAAAATGGTTAAACTGTAATGCACATTTCTTAACAAATACATTATTTTTATTATGTTTAATACTTTCATTAAAGTTTAACGTATCATAAACTGTACATTTAAACTGTTTATTTTTATTATAAATGCCATTGATGCACCTATGCTGAATTAACTGTTAATCTTGTTAAGCGCGTTTATTGATATTTAAGTTTTGGTTAAGTATGTTTTCAAGTCAATGTCAAGTAACCGGGAAACCAACGCTCAGTAATAATAACTCATACGACCTTGTCTTGAGTCAATGTCAAGTAACCGGGAAACCAATGCTCAGTAATAATAACTCATACGACCTTGTCTTGAGTCAATGTCAAGTAACCGGGAAACCAACGCTCAGTAATAATAACTCATACGACCTTGTCTTGAGTCAATGTCAAGTAACCGGGAAACCAATGCTCAGTAATAATAACTCATACGACCTTGTCTTGAGTCAATGTCAAGTAACCGGGAAACCAACGCTCAGTAATAATAACTCATACGACCTTGTCTTGAGTCAATGTCAAGTAACCGGGAAACCAATGCTCAGTAATAATAACTCATACGACCTTGTCTTGAGTCAATGTCAAGTAACCGGGAAACCAACGCTCAGTAATAATAACTCATACGACCTTGTCTTGAGTCAATGTCAAGTAACCGGGAAACCAATGCTCAGTAATAATAACTCATACGACCTTGTCTTGAGTCAATGTCAAGTAACCGGGAAACCAACGCTCAGTAATAATAACTCAAACGACCTTGTCTTAAGTTAATGTCAAGTCTACGTGACTTAGGAATTGAGTTCAATGGATCAAACAACTGAAACTAATTCTCATTTATAAATAAACATGCAAACTGCCATGCAATTTTTTTTAATATTAGAAGTGGGAGGTTTTCGGCAATAAACATTATCCTCCCTCGCTCCACACAAACAAACAACAAAACAAAATAAGGAATTAAATCAACGTAATTAAACACATCATAGATAGCACAGTAATGGTTCTGGCAGTGTTGTATGCAAACCCTGGTATTGTATGTACATTGAAATCGTATGTGTTGTTCCCCCACCACCCACCACGCCTCACACCCCACCACCAACAACAAAGAAATAAGACAGGAATATGGTCACTGCTTATCCAGGCAGAGGTGTAAATTCCACCAAATTCATTCATGTTCATTTTGTCATTTTTGTCATGTTCATTAAAGGTCTTCATCATCATCCCTGTGTTGTTTTAGATGCTACCGGATTAGTGGTAGAAAACAATGGTCGTGGCTCCGGCGAATTATGGATTTTTTACAGCATAATTTGCAGCAACTCTGCAGGTGGGTAGATTTTAGGTCCAATCTCTATATTTTTATCTCGATATAAATAGAGTTTGGGCTTGGAATATTCATTCCTCTAGGCGCCATATAACATTTTTAGGGATGGCGAGTTGTCCGTCGTCCGATGTCCGTCCGTCGTCCGTCTGTCCGTTAACTTTTACCTCGTTAAGACGATAGGGCCTTCATTTTTCATCTGATCTTTACCAAACTTTAACAGATTATTAATATCAATGAAAACAAATTGTTAATATCAATGAAAGCTCGGACAAGTTCGAAAACCAGCCAGATCGGACCAGTAACAGCGGAATTACGGCCCTTGATTTAGTTAAAAATCTTATATTATGCCTCAAGACGATAGGGCCTTCATTTTTCATTTGATCTTTACCAAACTTTACTTGATTGTTAATGTCAATGAAAGCTCGAATAAGTTTGAAAACTAGCTAGATCGGACCAGTAACAGCGGAGTTTCGGCCCTTGATTTAGTTAAAAATGCTATATTTTGCCTCGTTAAGACGATAGGGCCTTCATTTTTCAACCGATTTTTACCAAACTTTCAAAGATTGTTAATGTCAATAAAAGCTCATACATGTTTTAAAATCAGCCAGATCGAACTAGTAACAGCGGAGTTATGGCCCTTAATTAGTTAAAAATGCTATATTTTGCCTCTTTAAGACGATAAGGCCTTCATTTTTGATCCAATATTTACCAAACTTTACCAGACTGTTAATGTCAATAAAAACTCGGAAAAGTTAAAAAAACAGCCAGATCGAACTAGTAACAGCGGAGTAATGGCCCTTGATTTAGTTAAAAGTGCTATATTTTGCCTCGTTAAGATGAAAGGGCCTTCATTGTTCATCCGATCTTTACCAAACTGTATCAGATTTTTTGACTTTGTGTTTATTATTATTATTCTTTTTCATTTTTTTTCATTTTTTTTGTTAATATTTAATTTTTATTGATTTTTTTTTATTTTTTTTAATTTATTTTTTTCATTTTTTTTCTTCATTTTTTCATTATTTATTTTTACCAGCCAGATCGGACCAGTAACAGCGGAGTTATGACCCTTGAATTATTTAAAAATGTTATATTTTGCCTTGTTAATATGATGATGATAGGGCCTTCAATTTTCATCCGATCTTTACCAAACTTTACCAGATTGTTAATATGAATGACAGCTCCGACAATTTTGAAAAAAGCCAGATTGTACCATGTATATGGCCCTTGATTTTCTGAAATATGCTATATTTTTGCCTCATTAAGACGAAAGGGCCTTCATTTGCACGGATTTCAGTGAAACTTTTGAGGGATGATCAATACCAAGCCTAGTTGTACATATCGTCACCGTGTCCTGGTTGAATGATTTTGGCGGAGTTATGTCCCTTTAATGGTTTTAATACACAAACTTTGTCCTGACTAGTTCTCCTAAACCCCTGGCCGGATATAAACGAAACTTTTTTGGGATGATCAGTTCCAGGTCTAGTTGTGCAAATCATCGCCGTGTTCCGGTTGAATGATTTTTGGCAAAGTTACGGCCCTTTAAAGGTTTTAATACACTAACATTGTCTGGACTAGTTCTCCAGAACCCCTCGACAGATTTCAACGGAACTTTACAGTGATGCTCAGCACCAAGCCTAGTTGTGCTTATCATCGTCGCGTTCCGGTTTACAGATTTTTGGCAGGGTTATGGTCCTTTAAATGTTTTTGAAACACAAACATTTTCCGGGCTAATTCTCCTGAACCCCTGGCTGGATTTCAACGAACCTTGACAAGGATGATCAGTATCAAGCCTAGTTGTGCATATCGTCGCCATATTCCGGTTGAATGATTTTTGGAAGAGTTATGGCCCTTTAAAGGTTTTAATAGACACACTTTGTCCAGATTAGTCTCTTCTGAACTCCTTTCCGGATTTCAACGAATATCAGTAACAAGCCTAGTTGCACCTATCATTGCCGTGTTCTGGTTGAATGATATTATACATAAACTTTATGTTTAGCCATTAGATCACCCACAGCCCTCTTGGGCCTCTTGTTTATGTTGGTACACCGTAAAACAAAATTTAAATTGATGTTCTCAAAATCGGCTGAATGTTTAAGTTATTTTCGTTTTTATTTTCCAAGTCGGCTGGAATCTATTATTGTGTTGCTGCTTTTTCCAAATCAAGAAAACATTCAACTGATGAATTAACTTGAATTCAGATCAAATCAAAATATCGAAATATTTGAATGTTCACAATTTTTAAAAACGTTTTTTTGTTTCTACAACATTCTATCCATGGTTATAAGTATTCATTATCACTATCTGTAAGACAATAAACTTATGATTCGCCCCCTTCTTGCAGCATAATACAGCATACCGACATTTAACCCCATTCCTTAAACCTAGTAAGATTTCATCTATAAAATAAGGATTAAATACTAAACACTTTATTAAGAAGACATCTTCTGCTTCAAGATATTCTTTTTTTTTAAATGTCACTTATCATATCCGCTATTTTGATGATACTATTACGGTGTTCCGTTAGGGCCATCGTTCCATCGCGTATTGACCTTTACAAGTCGATGCGCTATGCTACGATGGTACGATGGCACGATGGTACGATGGCGATGGTATGATGGTGATGGTACGATGGTCCATCGCGTCATTGCCATCGTACCATCACCATCGTACCATCATACCATGTCGCATCGACTTTTAAACGCGAGGGTACGATGATACGATGGTACCATCGTAGCATCGCGCATCAACTTGTAATGGTCGATACGCGATGGTACGAAGGTCCTAACGGAACACCGTATATTATTAAGTAAAACATTTCAGCATTTTTCTTGTAATGCTTGTTAACAAGGTTAGACTTAAGCTCTTTTAGCCTAAGTTATGTCGTTTAACTCCAAATAACTGACGAAAAACAATCATTCAAGCGTGGCACGCAGGCAAGGTATGAACACTTATTTTGTTATTTTTCTCTAAAGTGCATGTTCATAGTTTCGGCAAATTATAATTCATTCATTCAAAGTTGTTATGCAACATAGGTTATTATTTTTTTAATAAAACGTTAGGAAATATCAAATGCTGTTAAACAGGGAAATTTGGATATATATATATTTTATTTATCACATAACTTACGGTGTGGGAGTGGAATAACACCATTCTATATTTTCGATTTACCACTAATTATATAATTATGCAAATAAGCCTAGTATGCGCTGTCAAAAAATCGATAATGACTATGATCCAATTTCCACGGTTTATGTCGGTTTCGCGTGTTAAAGCGACAGGCAAAATGCAGTAAAAGTCTATATGTAGGTTATGTTATAAATAGAATCTAACATTCGTTCTCATTCATTATTGAATTTATTAAATTCGTTAGCAAAAATGATATAAGGCTCGGCAAGAGCCTCGCATTATATCATTTTGCCAACTCGTTTAATAAATTCAATAATGAATGAGTACTCATGTAAGATCCTATATATATAAGCCTAATGACTTAAATGATTAAAACATTCATTGAATTGAATTGAATTGGATAGTGTACATCTGTAGAGGATTATATTTATATAAACGAATTAGTTTTTTAAAATCATCAAAATAAAGTGAAATACGTCAAACTGACTTTTTTTTAAAAATAGTTCGAAACTGATTGGTTTTGCAAATATCTAGTTGACTTTATTGGACCAACAGTATATGATTTAAGCATTGGACACATTCGCCAATGTTGAACGTCAGATTATTTTGATACTCGAGATTCGGGTTGAATGTCGAAAGATAAAATTATTTTAATATTGGATATTCGGTTCAAACGTTTAAAGTTAAATCATTTTGAAATCGGCATTCATTTCCGCTGTCAAGTGTCCGCTGTCCAGTGCCAATGCTGCCCAGTGTCCGCTGTCCAGTGTCCGCTGTCCGGTGTCAATGCTGTCCAGTGTCCGCTGTCCAGTGTCAATGCTGTCCAGTGTCCGCTGTCCAGTGTCAATGCGGTCCAGTGTCCGCTGTCCAGTGTCAATGTTGTCCAGTGTTCGCTGTCCAGTGTCAATGCTGTCCAGTGTCAATGCTGTCCAGTGTCCGCTGTCCAGTGTCAATGCTGTCCAGAACGTTCAAAGTCAAATTATTTTGATATTTGCGATGATTCGGTTCCAAACATAAAAGATGCCGGTATGCAAACATAAAAGATGCATAAAATATGCCGGTATGCAAACATAAAAGATGCCGGTATCTAAACATAAAAGATGCCGGTATCCAAACACCAAAGGTACTAATAGTCAAACCATTGGAACGAATGAGTGTCACTTAACAAACAATTCGTATAGAGTAATCATGTTTAATTTAAGTAATACATTGTATATTTTGCAAATATTTATGCACAATAAACAAAACAGAAATACAGAAACTATTTATCTCTTCTGATATCGCATACTATGTAGTACAAAAAACAACAACTGTAAAACCGGTAGAAATAATAACGTTGAAAGAAGTGAAGCCAGAGATTCGGATGTCTTAGTTTTTCGCGTATGACAAAACCCAAAGCATGGCATCTACAATACACTTTTAAAGTATCTATCCCGCCAATAACAGTCACATTTTACAACAAATGTTCACTGTTTCTAAACCTACCGAGGATGAGGTATATATATAACTTAACATATTTTGAGAATACAAACTCTTTAGACACAAACGGTCTTAACCAGCCTGGACAAACCGCAAAACTGGAGCGTCGAATTAAGAGTTACTAACTCATAATTCATTTTACGCATATTCAATCCCGGGTATTTTAAGAACTATACGTTTAATCGACACATATGCATTACTATATGACTTGAACACCTGGAAAGAGTTTCGATAAACGGTTTTGTAATGTAATTTTGCCGTTATTTTGCGGGTTAGTTTTTTTAATGAATATAACATATTATGTTTTGTCTGTTCAAGTGTTTCACAACTTTTATATGTGCACTAATTATAGACCAATACCCTATATTTCTTCACCGTTGTACACTTTCCGATATCATGACGCAAATAAACATAAAATAATTGCATTTACCTTTAAAATGAGTTATTACCGTTATTATTAACATTTACCGTTAATAATAACGTATACACACTTTTTAAAAGAAATAAATGAATAAATGATGTGAACTATCAGTAAATGTATATTGCTTTAAAAAGAATTTCATTTTAGGTATCAACCGGAAACGGTCAATTGCGCATGCGCATAAAACTGTATTAGACGCCCGAGCAAAAATGTCCGATGTCACGAAAGCACGGAAACATATAGAATGCTCTGTAATGTTCAAAACTATCGTAATACTATTAATGACTGCATCCTCGATTGTAGCGACTCGGTTCTATTGAACCTGCGCATTCTGGCACAACTCTAACTTTGAGTGCAACCGCCATGTTCAAACAAGCGCAAACAACTACTATGGACGGATCAGGATATATAGATAGATCAGAGTCTGAGAGTATAGAAGGATCAAAGACTATTGACGGACAAGTATATATAGATAGATCAGAGTCTGAGAATACAGAAGGATCAGAGACTGGCACAACGTTAACTGTGAGTACAACCGCCATGTTCAAACAAGCGCAAACAACTACAATGGACGTATCAGGGACTATTGACGGACCAGGATATACAGATAGATCAGAGTTTGAGAATATAGAAGGATCAAAGTCTGGCACAAATCTAGATGTGAGCACAACCCCCACATTTATACAACCGCAAACAACTACCATGGAAGGAGCAGAGGAAATAGACATAGACGCATCAGCGGTGGTTACGAATTTCATAACAAACACACACCATACAACACTTGCGATGACGCACTTACCGAAATTACACCATCGCGAACAACTCCATACAACTTTAAGCCCGATTTCAACTTTGTCGTCCCCATCAGGAAGTGGCGGGCGTACGCCAACTTCCGGAACTTCAAAACCGAATAACACCCCGTCTTTGTACGTGGACAACTATAACAGCATTTCATTCGGCGATGGACAAGGTAATGAAAATATAGCAAATACCTGAATGATGTTAATGCTTTAACTATTATGGTTAAATAATATAAAGACGTCCTGTTTTAGCTTCGCAGCGCTTATTTACACATACCAGTATACAATAAAATCAAAGTAAAAGGGACGCACGACAATCGTGAGGTATGTTTTGCACATGCTGACGCATGCAAACAAATTAAACTAACTTTACTAAAATGGCTTATTTGGTTCTTCATAATACCCCTATTTAAAACGTTAAAACTGTACTTCTTTTTTTTTTCTTTTTTTTTTGGTTGTGGGGGGAGGTGGGGGGGGGGGGGGTGCTGGTGGGGAGGTGGGGAGAGGGTATTTTGTAGTTTTGATAAAACTATAGCGGAGTGCCGCTTGTTTTTCTTTTGAGAAATATCAAAACAAATGTTTTCAATTATATGCTTATGTTTTCTCCTTAAAGTAAAAGCTACATATTTATTACTGTTGATTAGGGGCTATAATTTGTCGTACCTGTTTGAAATAAACGATTACGTCTAACTATGTCAAGTATGGGCTCCCCTCACATGGAGAACAGAGGGAGGGGAATTGTTTTCCTTTTTTCTTCTTCCATTATTTGGATATTAAAATGTTAATTTGAACGCTATATAATTTAGTATTCTCTGAAAAATCGAATAGTCGAGTGCGCTGTTCTCCGACAGCTCTTGTTTTTAATTAAAATTAGTTTCTAGAACCATACACAGATATTTACATTACATGTCAGTGCCAGTGTGGCTTGCCATAACGCTCGGTATTATAGTCGGTATTGTGTGTTTGGTGGTGTTGGCGTGTCTGGTGATGTACTGTCTCAGGCTCTGTGTGTGTGTTTGGTGGTGTTGGCGTGTCTGGTGATGTACTGTCTCAGGCTCTGTGTGTGTGTTTGGTGGTGTTGGCGTGTCTGGTGATGTACTGCCTCAGGCTCTGTGTGTGTGTTTGGTGGTGTTGGCGTGTCTGGTGATGTACTGCCTCAGGCTCTGTGTGTGTGTTTGGTGGTGTTGGCGTGTCTGGTGATGTACTGCCTCAGGCTCTGTGTGTGTGTTTGGTGGTGTTGGCGTGTCTGGTGATGTACTGCCTCAGGCTCTGTGTGTGTGTTTGGTGGTGTTGGCGTGTCTGGTGATGTACTGCCTCAGGCTCTGTTTGTGTGTTTGGTGGTGTTGGCGTGTCTGGTGATGTACTGCCTCAGGCTCTGTGTGTGTGTTTGGTGGTGTTGGCGTGTCTGGTGATGTACTGTCTCAGGCTCTGTGTGTGTGTTTGGTGGTGTTGGCGTGTCTGGTGATGTACTGCCTCAGGCTGTGTGTGTGTTTGGTGGTGTTGGCGTGTCTGGTGATGTACTGTCTCAGGCTGTGTGTGTGTTTGGTGGTGTTGGCGTGTCTGGTGATGTACTGTCTCAGGCTCTGTGTGTGTTTGGTGGTGTTGGCGTGTCTGGTGATGTACTGTCTCAGGCTCTGTGTGTGTGCTTGGTGGTGTTGGCGTGTCTGGTGATGTACTGCCTCAGGCTCTGTGTGTGTGTTTGGTGGTGTTGGCGTGTCTGGTGATGTACTGTCTCAGGCTCTGTGTGTGTGTTTGGTGGAGTTGGCGTGTCTGGTGATGTACTGTCTAAGGCTCTGTGGGTAAGTTTTGTACATTTATACATCATTGTTAAAGGGTCATGTTTGATCTATTGCAATTGATTCCTTTACGCACACATTGTAAGTTTCACGAAGGATGGTCTACTATGACGAGGCACAATACATTTCTTCTTCTCAATAACATGATTAACAGTCAATCCTATTCAAGAAATACCACATCTATTAAAAAAACATTTGCTTTGAAATACCATCGTTCAGTACCCCAGTGTATTGCAGTAAATTAAAATGCACCTGTAAGAAAGGACCACCTGTGTTAGAAAGCCAAAAGTTCACTTCTTAACACAGGTTCGAGTCTATCTTTCAAGCACGTTAAATGGACTGGATGCGGTCTGTAAGCATTATGGCTGTCGGTCCAAACACGAATAAGACTTTACGACTCTGTTTCAGTGACTCGGCCACATGATCCGGCCCATTGAATTATTGTTAATGACGTTACGACTCTGTTACAGTAACTCGGCCACATGATCCGGCCCATTGAATTATTGTTAATGACGTTACGACTCTGTTTCAGTAACTCGGCCACATGATCCGGCCATTGAATTATTGTTAATGACGTTACGACTCTGTTACAGTAACTCGGCCACATGATCCGGCCGATTGAATTATTGTTAATGACGTTACGACTCTGTTACAGTAACTCGGCCACATGATCCGGCCCATTGAATTATAGTTAATGACGTTACGACTCTGTTACAGTAACTCGGCCACATGATCCGGCCCATTGAATTATTGTTAATGACGTTACGACTCTGTTACAGTAACTCGGCCACATGATCCGGCCCATTGAATTATAGTTAATGACGTTACGACTCTGTTACAGTAACTCGGCCACATGATCCGGCCCATTGAATTATTGTTAATGACGTTACGACTCTGTTACAGTAACTCGGCCACATGATCCGGCCCATTGAATTATTGTTAATGACGTTACGACTCTGTTACAGTAACTCGGCCACATGATCCGGCCGATTGAATTATAGTTAATGACGTTACGACTCTGTTACAGTAACTCGGCCACATGATCCGGCCCATTGAATTATAGTTAATGACGTTACGACTCTGTTACAGTAACTCGGCCACATGATCCGGCCCATTGAATTATTGTTAATGACGTTACGACTCTGTTACAGTAACTCGGCCACATGATCCGGCCGATTGAATTATAGTTAATGACGTTACGACTCTGTTACAGTAACTCGGCCACATGATCCGGCCGATTGAATTATAGTTAATGACGTTACGACTCTGTTACAGTAACTCGGCCACATGATCCGGCCCATTGAATTATTGTTAATGACGTTACGACTCTGTTACAGTAACTCGGCCACATGATCCGGCCCATTGAATTATTGTTAATGACGTTACGACTCTGTTACAGTAACTCGGCCACATGATCCGGCCCATTGAATTATTGTTAATGACGTTACGACTCTGTTACAGTAACTCGGCCACATGATCCGGCCCATTGAATTATTGTTAATGACGTTACGACTCTGTTACAGTAACTCGGCCACATGATCCGGCCCATTGAATTATTGTTAATGACGTTACGACTCTGTTACAGTAACTCGGCCACATGATCCGGCCGATTGAAGTATTGTTAATGACGTTACGACTCTGTTACAGTAACTCGGCCACGTGATCCGGCCCATTGAATTATAGTTAATGAAACGACGACTCGGGTAGTTTTTGTTGTAAAAATCATTAATATTAATTCGTACGTATAAAATCTGTTTTGTGGTTGAAGTACACTTTATTTATATTATTATATATCACCGCGTCTAACCTAGAACGCGTCATATACGGTATAACATTGAATTTACGGTTTTGCTAACGTTCCATAACCGGTATTTCCTGTTGACGTCATTTGAGGATAGACGACTGAGGTAAGAAAACCACGTTATTTGTATAGATGTCCAGGTGTTTAGGATAATAATTATATAGTGCGTACGAGCCGGAAAGGATTGAACGTATAAAACCCGACATATTCATACATATACAATCCCGGTGTTTTGCTGATCATACAATAAACACCTAAATAGAGGATCAGAAACAATAAATTTGTTCAATAAACGATTTTTATGTGTGTTTTATGGCAAAATTGTCTATTAACGGTACACCAAGTTTATCATACACTAAAACGGTATAATTCAAGAAAAATGTTGTATGTAAAATTCACAGATTGTAGGTCCGTTTACTGATCTCAAGTTATTTTGTTTCTTGATATTAAAGTACTAATCCTATGCGTTATTTGTTGTGGTCAGTATTTTGCAGGGAGAGATAACAATTCATTTTCCGCTATGTTGTAATACTGGGTTTCTGTGCAAAATTTACTTTCAGTACTCAATACATACGCGTACTGCATGTCGACGTTGTTTTTCAAACTTTCAAATTTTAAATACTTATTGTTATTCAATTTCTTATCGGATCCGGTCTTATTAAACCGACGATGAGGACTTCAACTCATCTTAACGTCCTTTTGTTCTTCTTAGCCATTACACCCCGCCAACGCCTGTTAAAGGGACACATGTCAGTCTTTATGTATTCATCAAGCATTAACATTAGCATCTAGATGTATTCATCCAGTTTGGCTTGCGCTCCCCAGTGGATAACGCATTCGACATGAAACCTATGGGCCCGGATTCGAGCATCACCGACATCATTGAGTGTGTCTCTGTGTTCTTATCATCGGATGGGGTGGAAAAGGGCGCGATATAAACCGGCCGGTCCCGGCCAGTCCCGTGTATCTTTCGGTATCCGAGCACGTTAAATGACCAAAGTAAACAATTCATTAGTAAGAGTAGGGCAGTTTCTTTCATCACCAACAATTATAAACATGCAAAAACAATTTTCTTTGAACTTTTCAAATTATTAATTAATAGAGGATCTTACATGAGTGCCTGTTTAATATTGAATTTAATTTGTGGAGTTGAAGCTATTTCTTTTCTTTTTGTACTTGATGTTTTTCTTGGTGTTAATCCTTTTTAGTTAGGGTTGAGACATTTCTTTGGGGAGAGAATCAAGGGTATTAATTTTCGTCTTTTTGATTTGGATTGCCCGATTGCTGGTATTTTTTTCTTCATTTTGAAGTGAAATATGGTGACATTTTACATTTCTGTTATTTTACGTGTTTTCTTGTCAATAACGTTAGAAGGGGTTCCACGGAACACTTGTGTCGTCTGCCATGTGTTTATTACAACATGTACAATTAATTTTACTATAAAATACGAAGACAGTTCTTCATGAATTTTGAAGCAGTTTTTTTAAGTGTTGAAGTTTATAAAACGGAGCATAAATCTGCATTTAATAATTATTAAGAAGAACTGTATAAAGATTCATGACCATAGGTCAATACTTTGCCAAGTTATGAAGTATGTTAGATTGCTGGTTCAAGTTTTATGAAAAGGGCATAACTCGGCCAAAATGAAAGTAATAGTTATTGGACATGTGTAACGTCATCGAAGATGTGTGTGCAGCTTCAAGAACACAGGTTAAATTCTTTCAAGCTATGGCCAGTTATGAGCTTGATAAGGTTGCAGGTTAAAGTTTTATGAGAAGAGACATAACTCTGTTGAAATGAAAGTCAGCGTTATTGGTTTTGGGTAAAAATATTCCATGTGGTAAGATGAATATGTGTAAAATTTCATAAACATAGGTCAAATACTTCTTAAGTTATGGCCAGTTCTGAGCTTGGTTAGGTTGCAGGTTAAAGTTTTATGAAAGGGCAATAACTCTGCCAAAATTAAAATCAGAGTTAGTGGACATGTCTAACAACATTCCTTGGGTTAAGATAAAGACGTGTGTGAAGTGTCATGAACATAGGTTAAACACGTTTCAAGTTATGGCCATGGTTAGGTTGCAGGTTAAAGTGTAACGGATGACGGGCGACAGACGGCAGGCGACGCCAAACGGACGACGGACAAAGTGATTTCTAAGTGTCACTGTCTGTCATGCTATGCAGGCGACACAAACATCGTATAATAATTCCATATACATCAATTATGATATTTCCTAATTACTGAAAATTACGAAACGACGCAAAATTTCACTTACAACATTATGACATTTCAAAAGTTGTTAAAAACTAGAAGGCTGTTTCAAGAAACACTTGTATCGTCTGCTTGGGATGACAGAGGGTGCAATCCTTCATTACTTATGGGGAGATTTTTAGATCGTAAAGATTTTATGAATAAGAGTCACAACTCTCTATTAAATAATTTATAAAAAATGAACGGTATAAGTTTCATGACCATAGGTCATTATGTTGCCATGTTATGAGCTTGACGAAATTGAAGTAAAGATTTATTGAAAATGTGAAATACATTCTTTGGGGCAAGATGAAGATATGTGTAAAGTTTCATGAACATATGTCAAATACTTTTCAAGCTATGGCCAATATCTGGTTGCATGTTAAAGTGTGTCGAAAGGACGACGACGACGACGGACACAAAAAGCATGTTCAGAATATAGGAGTTCGGATGCGTAGTAATTAAATCACGAGTGCGTTAGAACGAGTGATTTAATTACTCGCATCCGAACGACTAACTGTATTTAATACAGGAACGTATTTATTATTTCGATTATAACACAACAATAACCCCATTGTTTACGCTATTGTGTGGGCACTATATATTATCTCGGAGGTCAAGGTAATCAGGCTGCTATGTTTACAGGCTGTTCCATTGGGCGCCCCCGTATGCAAAGTTCTGAGCGGTACACATGTTTAAATACTCTAGTAGTCACGTGACAAACAATTAAGTCATTGCTAACGTCATATAGCTTGCGCTGTATGACGTCAAGCGTTCTCAGCTTGCTCAAGATGCTCACTGATTCTCATATAAATTGGGATTCCAGCCAGTACCATTTGTGATAAATTACACCAACAGTTAATCAATCCTTTATATATTATTTCTTTAGTACAACACATATATAGCTTATTTCTGAAAGGATTTCATCATCAACCTTATAGATTTTTACCAACAGATTTCTGAGTTTATACTGTAGTGGTATTTACTATTTTTTTCCAACATGAAATGTACGATACCACAACATAACTCCACACATGTATATGTTTAATGTTTATTTAATAAAATAATGGTGACTTTAAATACGTTTTCAATTAAAAGGCACGTTAACGTATGCAATGCACTATTGTAGCAAGATGCAACTTGGACTATTGTTAAAAAGTGTGTATGGAAAACTTCGGTTAATTTTGAGCGAGGAGCGTTAGGTATTTAATTTCATGGATTGGTTTACATTGTAGTTATTTTCTTTCAAAAAGGAAATAACTAGTTGACTTGAAAGACACTATATCAAATTTGAAATTTGCAACGCACGATCTCGTGAGACACCTTTTAAATAATATAGTTTTAAAAGTTGAGCTGCAACTGATCAAAACAATGAAATCTCTAAATGTATCGAACATTTCAATAAGTATGTGGATTGTACAGATTATATTATATTTTAAGGAAACAATAAAACCTATTTGAAACAAGTTAAAATAAAACCAACTAACAAACCACCCTAGGCAATACGATCAATTGATTCAAATTCTGTAAAATACATCCACACACACCCTGAAACTGGATCCAGTGTCTTGTTTTATTTACAGGTGCGAATAATTTAGTTGTTGCTGATTAGTGATTAACCTTACATTAATAATTGCATTTTTGGTACTGTAGATGTGTATTAAGGCTTCATTATATTTATTTGTTCAAAATATCTCCGAAAACTGAGTCGAATTTGTCACTTTATATATATAATTGTTCTCTTGCAATTCAGGGTGCGCATAAGCTGATCTTTAATGACATATTTCTAGTAGGCAAAGGAACGCTGAAATCCCAATTCATATGTACTGATGCATATGATGGGTTTATATCGGGGGGTGTGTGCAAGGTTTGGGTGCATGGCAAGTTTGTTGCAATTAACATTTCATTAAAATTACTGTTGAGGTTGTCTTCGTGACGTATATTTAACAGGTGACGTCATGTAACGTGGCGCTGACGTCATGTAACGTAGCGTTTCCAACGGATGAAATATACGCGGGGAATTAATGGAACAGCTGTATTTTATCGTAGAATAACAAACAGCTGTCTCTCTTCTTTGTGTATATAAAAGACTGCACAGGTTGTGTTAGAATACATATTAGTATAGCCGGACTTTTCTTCATATATATTATCGGTTTCAAAAAAACGTATACATGTTGTTAAACCTACGTACCGTTTTATGGCGTGGTAATTGACAATTTTGCCATAAAACACCCTTAAAATGCCTTTTTAAACAAATGTTCTGTATCTGACCATCTATTTGGGAGTTTATTGTATGATCAGCAAAAAAACAACAACATTTGCATGGATGTGTATGTGTGAAAATGTCGGGTTTTATACATGACGTGTCCATCCGAAAACGACAAAAAGCTTCCTTTCTCACGAATGATTAAAAAAAAAAAGGTGTGGATTTTCGGCTAAAATGAGAAAGTAAAACTTCAATCCTTTTCGGCTCGTATGCACTATATCATTTCCTAAAATCCTGGACATATCTATACAAATAACGTGGTTTTCTTACCTCTGTCGCCAAAATGACGTCAACAGGAAATACCGGTTATGGAACGTTAGCAAAAGCTTAAATCCAAGGTTTTATCACATACATATATATGTAAATTGGGTGTCCCGGCTCAGAGATCTCGCTTCGCTCGATCCTGATCCGGTAACACCCAATTTACATATATATGTATTAATTCACAATCACCATGAAATGGTGATTTTACTTGATTTATAAAACTTTTTTAAAATAGGGGTTGTGAAGATTGCAAGTTTAAATTTTTTTTATAAGTTATCAAAATTATAAAATGTTTCTTTAATACAAAACAAATTTGTTGATTTGTTATCAAAATTACACCCAAATCAACGAATAAACATGAATATAATAAAATATGATTTTTTACTAGAAAATCAAATTTCTATATGTCTCAGTCTAATACATTCAACAATATACGGCTTTACTACTTCCCAGTATCTATGTCTTAATCTAACTATATGAGCACCACAACCAACACAAATTTGATATTTTGCACTTGTACCTTTTCCACATTTTAGACATGGTACAACTTTACTTTGCTTTATTCTGAATTTATGCAAACTGCAGTAGTTTGAATCTTTTGTTGGTTTATTTTTACAAGGTTCGTGATCTCCAACTTTGAGAAATTGGCAAATGTTTTTAATTTTCTCAGTGTTTTCCAATTTCTTTTTCTTGTTATAATAAATATTTTTTTATTTTAAAGAAAAAAAATTAATATGATATATATTACAAAAATGAGTACCGAAGACGTTCACTACATTTTACAATTACACCGGGAAGGAGTAATTAATAATGATCAGCTTAGAAAGATGGTAGATGCTCTTAAAGAAGTTCCAAAGGAAACTCCAAAAGAGGTTAAATCTCAAACATTAGAAAATTTACTCAAAAGACGACGTGCTAAAAAACAACGTAAACGAGAAAAGCAGAAATATGATAAATTGCAAGATGAACAAAAGCAGAAATATGCTAAATTACGAGACAATGTTATAAATGAACTGAAAGAGCTTAATGATAGAACATCTAAAGAAGAATTAAAACTAGTTGACAAACCAATATGTGGTTATTTCAAAGCATATGAAATATCCGCTCGCAAATATAAAGATCCTTTAAAACTACTCCGTGATAAAAAATCTATTATCAGGGAACAAATAATCAAGGAGCTGAAAAATATGAAAGGAATAAAATTTCAGTTAGGTCTTACCGTAGAATTATTCAAAGATGATGGTGAGATAAAAAAATATACCACTGCAGTTCTGCATAGTGAACAGAATACACTTTTATCTTCTGAGCGATTAGACGAGTTGTATGAAAAATCATCTTCTGACATACAAGAAAGTTTGGAAAGATTTACAAACACAGCATCAGGATTAGAAGTTGATTACTGTGTTACACTTTATTTGAATTTTGCAAAGTATGAGCCACTAAAAGGCTCATCATATCTTCTTTTGCCTAAAGTAATATCAAACAAGAAAGCAGTCATAAATGTGAAAAACTATGATGATAAATGTTTACTTCATGCTATAAATGCAGCTCTGCATCCAGCCGCAAAGAATTCTGACAGAGTATCAAGTTATCCTAGCATAGACTTTTTGAAAACGGAGGGGTATGATTTTCCAACTCCAGTCCCGCAGATAACCAAAGTAGAAAATCAAAACGATCTTGCTATCAATGTTTATGGATTTACTGCATCAAAAAAGCATAATAATGTATCTATTTTTCCATATAGAATATCAGAGCAGCCGAAGCACATAGAAAGAATTAATTTGCTGTTAGTATCTGAAGATGTTGAAGTTGAAGAAGAGAACGAAGATGATCCCAACAACGAAGAAGGAATTATAGATGATAATTACAACCCTGATGATTTTGTTAATATTACTCAACAAAAACCAAAAGAAACAAAATATCATTACTGCATCATTAAAAATTTAAACAAGCTACTTTACAGCCAAAACAAACATCATGGTAAAACTTATTTCTGTGATCGTTGTCTTCATGGTTACTCTGGAGCAAATCTACTCACCAAGCACAAAGAAGACTGCGACGGTATTAATAAAAACTCTTGCCGAATTGAAATGCCAAAAAAAGGTGGAATCACCCAATTCAAAAATCATCAAAATCAAATGTTTGTGCCTTATGGGATATATGCTGATCTTGAAAGTATAGTCAAATCACAATCAACTAAATTTGGAAAGAAATCTAAAATCACAAGTGTGCACGAAGCTTGTGGATTTGGATATCAAGTTGTCAGATATGATGGTAAAACAGAAGAACCTGTTATTTACAGAGGTGAAGATACTGTTGAAAAGTTTTTAAATCATTTGGAATGTGAAAAGAGCAAGATCAATAATATATTTGCTCACCCGAAACCATTAATCATGACACAGCAGAATGAAATAGATTATGAAAAAGCAACACACTGCTGGATATGTGAAAATATAATAGATAATGATAAGAACTGCAAAGTAAGAGACCACTGTCATTTTACAGGTGAATACAGAGGTGCAGCACATAAAAACTGCAACCTAAAACTAAAAATAAAACCAAACAAAACACCTATTCCTGTTATATTTCACAACCTTAAAGGATATGATAGTCATCTTATAATGCAAAAAATACATAAAATGACAGGTAATATTACATGCATTCCAAACAACGCTGAAAAGTATATTTCATTTAGTGCCGGACAACTTAGATTTTTGGATAGCTGGCAATTTATGAATTCGCCTCTAGAAAAATTGGTTAAAGCAACAGACAAATCTGATTTTAAAATTACTAAAAATCAGTTTGGAGAACAAACAGATTTACTTTTACGAAAAGGTGTTTATCCATACGAATATATGGACAGTATGGAAAGATTTAAGGAAACGCAATTACCGCCTATAGAAAAGTTTTACAGTAGTCTCAAAGATGAAAGTATAAGTCCCGAAGATTACGAATACGCTCAAAAAATATGGGAAGAGTTTAACTGTAAAACTCTTGGAGACTATCATGATTTATATCTAAAAACTGATGTAACTTTGTTAGCAGATGTGTTTCAAACTTTTAGAAAAACATGTATGAGTGCATACAAACTTGATGCTTTACATTACTATACAGCACCTGGATTATCTTGGGATGCTTTACTCAAACATTCAAAAATAGAATTAGAACTTTTGACAGACATTGACATGCACTTGTTTCTAGAAAAAGGAATGCGAGGTGGCATAAGTATGGTATCAAAAAGATATGCCAAAGCAAACAATCCACATGTAGCTGATTTTAACACTAGAGAGGAAAACAGATTTTTAATGTATTTTGATGCAAATAATCTTTATGGGTGGGCAATGAGTCAGCTACTTCCATATTCTGGCTTTGTTTGGAAAGCCAAAAACAAGAAAGGAACATTTTCTAAACCAAAACCTGGTAAAGGACAAATACTTGAAGTTGATTTGGAATATCCTAAAGAACTCCATGAATCTCATAATGACTATCCGCTTGCACCGGAAAGATTAGCAGTGAAAAAAGAATGGTTGTCTGAATACCAAACAGATCTGTTAGAAAATAATGGCATGATAAATACAGAACAACTAGTTCCCAATCTTAGGGACAAAGAAAAATATGTGATACATTACAAAAACCTGCAACTGTATTTATCTTTAGGCATGAAACTAAAGAAAGTACACAGAGTATTAGAATTTAATGAAAAACCATGGATGAAATCATACATAAAGTTAAACACAGAACTTAGGAAAAAAGCTAAATCACAATTTGAAAAAGATTTTTACAAGCTTATGAACAACTCTGTGTTTGGTAAAACAATGGAAAATCTACGCAAGCGGACTGATATAAAACTAGTCAGAACTGACGGCTCTGAAAATGAAAAGATAAGAAAAATAATAGCCAAACCCAACTTTAACAGGCGTATAAAATTTTCAGATGAATTATCAGCAGTACATGTAAACAAAACAAAATTAACATTAAACAAACCAATCTATGTTGGGATGTCAGTATTGGATTTATCAAAGTATATGATGTATGATTGGTATTATAATACTTTGAAAAAAAGGTATGGAGATAACTGTACTTTATTATACACAGACACTGACAGCCTACTGGTAAACATCAGAACAGATGATGCATACAAAGATATGGTTGAAATGAAAGATGAATATGACTTAAGTGATTATCCGAAATACCATCCAATGCACGATGATACAAACAAAAAAGTATTAGGTAAAATGAAAGACGAATGTAATGGTGTTGCTATAGCTGAGTATGTTGGATTAAGACCTAAGCTATATTCTGTTTTGAGAGCGGATGAGCAGATGATTGAAAAAGTAATAGATAAAATGAAAGATGAATGTCCTGATGTTTCGATAGTTGAGTATATTGAATCAAGACCCAAACTATATTCTATTTTGGGAGGGGATGTGCAGATGATTGAGAAAGTAACAAACAAAATAAAAGATGAATGTGTTCCTATAGTTGAATCTAAACTATGTTCTATTTTGGAAGCGGATGAGCAGACGATTGAAAAAGTAGTAGATACAATAACAAATAAAACAAAAGATGATGGTGAGTCTATAGCTGAGTATATATCTAGGAATATTGGATTAAGACCCAAACTATATTCGATGTTTAGAGCGGATGTGCAAAATGTTAAGAAAGATGAAAATATTGAATTAAAATCTAAACAAGATTCTATTTTGAAAGTGAATGAGCAGATTATTAAGAAAGCAAAGGGTGTAAAAGAATATGTAGTCAAAAAACATATCAACTTTGAAAACTATAAAGATGCACTATTTAACAAGAAAAAATACACCCATGAAATGAATATGTTGCGATCAATAAAGCATCAAATATATGGCATAACAGTAAACAAAGTTACACTATCACCATTCTACTCAAAAAGATACATCCGAGAAGATGGAATTACAACTGATGCACATGGATTTCATTAAAACTTATGAATTTGGGTATTAGCAGGAACAATAAGTAATTCTTCTTTGACAAATCCTCTTTGTGGCGCTGGTGCTTTCAAATAATAAACTCTTATACCTTGCGTCACCATATAACTTTTAATCTTGTGAATATCTACACTCCACATTGGATCAGTTGCTCTGCGTCTTCCACCTTCTTGTTCCCCGGGTTGATATAAATATCTCACACTTGCATTCATACAGATAGGATCATCTTTTAATATTTTTGTTTCAACAAGAGGAGGCTTTTTTGTCTCCGAATTTATGGCTTTAACAACTTCCGGTAATCTCTTTACCCATTCTCTATTACGTTTTTGCGAATCTATTTCCTTAGCATACTGATAACCAAACAATCTTTCAGCTAATGTTCTGTTAAATCTTTCCACTAAAGCTTGGTCTCTGTGTATTTCTGTTCTGCCCCGTCTGATATTTACTTTATGTTTTGCCATCAACTGTGATACTGCACCCATAAATTCTCTGCCTGGATCTACTTGTAATAACTTTGGATATTTCAAATGTCGACTGTATATATTCTCAAATGCTTTAGCAACTTCTTTGCTATCCTTGGAAGTCAGTGGCTCTGCTTCTTTGTATCTACTTGCAATATCAACAACAGTCAACGCATATTTATATGTCTTGCGTCCACGACCAATTCCAAAAGTATCATGCGGTAAAAATAACAAATCAGCTTGGTGCACTCCATTCTTAGCAGAAACATCAAACCTGGGTCTAACTATTTTCTTTGGCGCAGGTAAATAAATCTGCCACACAGCTTGTTTCTTTAAAAATTCTAATGCCTTTTTTTCACTGACACCAGCCTCTTTTGCTAATTTTTTAACTGCTGTGTAACCTCTCCAAAATCCTTTTGGGCTGTAATAAATCTTTTCCATTTTTTCTACTAAAGAATAAACTTTATATAACTATAAAGAAAAAATGGAAATCACAACTGCACAATTTGATGAACTGCTTGAAGAGCAATATCAAAATAGCACAAAGAAATGGACAGACTTGGAACTAAATAAAATATACAAAATTACAGATACGAAAATAGTGGATACTGAATATGGTCCATCCATGGTATTGACATTATTAGACAATGGTGAAGTATGGGCGCCTGATCATCTCAAAAATAAATTAGAGAAGAGTGTTAAACCACCATATTATATTCGACCACTTGGATTGAAACCATGTAAGAACAACAAAAAAAATAGGTATCATGCATATGACTTAGTCTTTTCAAAGTAAACTTAGTCATTCCAAATCTAAAGTAATTATAGTTTTAAACTTTTTTTTTTATGAAATCAATTTATACGCCACAAATCCAGTTGCAGCCATGCCCACCACAATAAACGTAATTTCTCTATTCTGTTGATCCGGAGATGGTGTATAAAAATCACTCAACTTGGGCTCCGGTTCCAAAAGTAAATGTTTACCAGTTGTGTAATAATACTGTTTCATAGCCTGGTCCACATCATCAAAAGTCTGCTCTGCATGATGTTCTTTTTGCAGTTGTTTATTAATAAAATCTAATCTCTCTGTTCTTTTTTTATTCCACTCTACTTGTGCTGCGTTTAATTGTTCTACGGCTTTGTCATGTCTTTGTCTTTCCTCATCTGAATGACTTCCCATTTGTGAAAAGAAATAATTTGAACCGCTAAACGCTAATGCATTTGTTAATGCGCCACCGATCATCATTGCTACTGCACTTGCCATTTTTTATATATATATTTTTTTTAAAATTATTTCATAATATCCGCAGGAATAATACCTTGCCTAATCAACATATCCTTTGTAGCCATTGCTATCATTATATTCCCAGACAGCGTCACAACATCTGTCATATTAAAATCTACTTTAGTGACTGGTCTTTTTAGTATTTTTCTGTTAATCTCAGAAAATCCAACAGTTAGAAGTGTTTCCACTCCAGCATGATACATCATATTTACAATTTGTTTTCCGTCAATACTTGCTGCCATTTTTTTTTATATGATTATTTTTTTAAAATAAATTATTAAAAATCAAACGGGTCTTTTGGTGCAACATGAACAGGTTGCACAGCTACAGGTTGCGTAGCAGATTTCTTGTTATAAATATACAAAACCAACCCAGCAATGCCTAATAAAACCAGACACGGTGGAATATAATTTTTGTATACGTTTATTTTGATTTTTTCTGGTTCTTCTTCACCTATTGTTATTTTTGTTATTTGATTTGCAGCATTTTGATTTGTAACATCCTGAAGCAAACGCTTTGCCTTTCTTGCCGCTGCTCCTTTTTTTCCAGCTTCTACTCGTTTTAGATTTTTTACTTTTTGTTGTTCAACAGGTTGTGTAACAACAGGTATAACTTCACTCTCTTGGTTCTCCATTTATATTATCTATAATTTTATTTTTATTAAAATCAATATGTCTAACAGTTGTCAGTATTGCTGTAAATGGTGCTAAGCACATTCCATACCTGTAATACAACTCACAACAAGCACTTGTCAAAGCATGATTAATAAATGGGTCTTCCTCCAAATCTTCTATCAGCTTTGGTGGATTGGTTACATTGAAATATTTTGATACTCCCATCACATACAAGTTAATAAAAGAATTGCCTAAAGTTTTAGTCATGCTTGCCCCAAGCCTTGCTTCATATCTGCAGTAAAGTTTGTTAATTTCATCCGGTGGCATGCCATCTATGTTTGTGAGTTGTATGTCCTTACCCAAATATTGACGACTACCACCGCCAGCCACTATTGCTGATAATCTTTCTTTTTTTGTTTCTTGTTGCTTTGATTCATCTGGTTCCGTCTGTTCCGATATATTTTGTAATAGTTCTTCCGCATTCATTTTTATATTATTAATCTTATTTTTTATCTTGAAATAAATATAAAATACAAAACAACTAGCTGCGATATTCATGCAACTAGTAATTGTTAGTATTGTTAATAGCATTGTTATTAACATTGCTATTTTTTTATTAGCATTGTTAATTTGCTGCAAGCATTGCTATTAACATTGCTACTTTGCTATGAGCAATGCTATTAGCAATACTATATTTATGGTCAGTATTGCTATTAACATTGCTACTTTGCTGTTAGTATTACTATTAGCAACAGTTGTAAAAAAAATATATTTTGTAATAATAAAAAAATATTATATAAGAAAAAATGGATTTGAAAATAACAGACGGTGAGAATAGTGATTATAACAAAAATAAAATAGCACTGGATATTATGACAAGAGATGACGTAAAATGTTGTATATGTGTTTCAGAAAGTAAGTTTTTACAAACGTACGAAAAAGGTGCACAGGAAACGCCTGTAATTTCTGTGACAAAGGATGGCGTAGAATATTTTATATGTGAGCCAAGAGGGTATGTTTTACAAGCCCCGGAAAACATGAGTAGTGCTGTTGTACCAATATTGGCTAGTGCATTGAGTGCATGGGTTATATGGGACACTCTAGTTTTTATTTTTAAATAAATTATTCAACCCAATAACCAGTTGATTGGTCAGTTCTCAAAATTAACTTGGAATATTTAGTCTTAGCTAAAGCTTTTTTTATTCTGGTTCTCTCCTCCAACGTCGGAATAACATCATTTTCTCTCAAACAATTTTCATAACTATCTCTGCCCTTGGTGTAAAACATACACAACCATTTTACTTGATCCCTCAAATCTTTCAATACAGAATTATATCTCTGTGAAATGACCCACACTGATTGTTTAGCGTGACGACCAGAGAATGCCAACTCTGACAACATATCTTTTTTCTTTGTTAATTCTTTTGTGGCTGACCAATCGTCAATAATGTATAATGTGGGCTGGCCAGCATATTGTTTGAAAAAGAAACGCAACAGTTCTTGTAACATTTCTTTACCGTTGCTAACAGGATTGACAATTATTATTTTTTTATCTCTCGGGTTTTTTACATCTCCTATCCAGGATCTATTTTTATAAGCCTCGTTCCACTCTATGGTTGGACACAATATAATTATATGTTTAAAAACTCCAACATACTCTTGTTCAAGTATGTCAAGAACAAACTCTGTTTTACCACAGCCTGTCTGACCACAAATAATGGCACTGTGTGAATATTTAGGATATTTTTGTTGCAAACTAGTATCCTGCTTCTTTGAATCTTCCATCTTCGAAATTGATTTGCGCATCTTGTATTATATATAGACAAATATTTAAAGTTTGATCTGCATCTGCTTTTTTATTTATTAATATCGTTATGCCTTCACTGCCGTTTTCTATTCTTCTTCCACTGCCGTGTAATAAATTGTCCTCACATGTTCTAAGGTCAAGCCACAAAGCATATGATTTTGTCAGATAAGTCTCAAGAGAAACACTGGTAAAGTTTAAGTCTCTTGCTACTATTTCTGTCTCTTTGTTTCTTTTTGATGTTAAAGCAAAATATTTGTTGATTTCATCCCAATGTTGATATGCCTTCATGCCCTGACTATACAACTGATTTGGTACTCCCTCTATTGTCATTTCAACCTTTTCAATCTTTGGGTTGTAATAGGTTTCTGTGTCTGTTCTTTCTGGGTCTTCAAACAGCATTAAAATACCTTTCATGCTTCGTGCTGGTACATTAATGTTGATGTTCCAAAGAGTATCAGATTTGTTTGCTATTATTTTTCTATGTCGCAAGATACGATCAATAAATGACATCTTACCACTGATTTGCTGTCTTATTTGTCTGGCTAATTCAACATCACTAACCGTATCAAATTCCAAGCAGATATTTTTTATTACATAAGATGCATCAGCATCAGCGCTTTTGATAACTTTGTTATAATCGTTAAACGTTAATTCATATTCTAACCTATCACCAAGCCCCGCTTGATAAAATGGCATATGACTTTCTAACATTTCAAAGTCCAGTGGAATACAAAATCTATTACCATAAGCTGCTGCTATAGCTTCATCTTTGGTGTCTGAGGAAGCATCTCCCGCGCTAACTCTATGTTTTAACATGTTTGCTTTACCAATACCTTGGTAAGCTATGTTTTGTCGTTCGGTAGGGCTTTTCCATAAATCTACATAACAATGATATATATCACTGTCATCTATTGACATGACTTCATTACCACTTATTCTTATTGTCATTTTTTTCACAATTGTTCTACCCAGATTTTGAAATAGAGTAGCGTTGGCGTCTGTTCTGCTTTTAAGTTCTATTTCAAAGGCAAGACGAGCAGTACTTGGAACTATCACATCATTAGTACTTAGATTGGGAAATCTCACAAGCAGTTGCTGGTTTTGGTCTATTGTTGAGGGATTATTAGTTATTACTACACTTGTGCGGATGCCTTTGGCACCATGAGGTTCTCTTAGTTTTCTATGAGGGCTGAGTTTGTTTCCGTAAGCCGACATTGTTTTTATGTTTTAAATATATTTTTTAAAATTAAATAAAATAAACAATGGCTGAAGGAGGATTCGAATATGAGAATCCTACATACGATCCAGATGATTATGATGAATATTATGATGATGATTTACCAATGGTGCCTGATGAGCCTGTTCAAAGAAGTCTTCTTAATCAAAGCGACCATCTTGCTGACCTTCGAGGAGAGCTGTCAGAAATCACACTTGAAACATACAAGAAAAATCTTGTAAAATCCTTTTATAATGAAATAGGAAAACGATATAAGATGGCACCGGACAAAATGGATTATGACCAGTTTCAAGTATCAAAAGATGGTAAAACATTATACTGGATTGTTGGTGATAGAGGAATAAGAATAACTGCCAAGCAAGGCTCTTTTACATTTCTTGCTCTTGGTTCTTTGGCAGGCGAATATAACAAGATCATAGGCTCTGGGGGAACAAGGGCGATAAGACAGTTTTTAAATTTACCGGAGTATGACAGTAAAAAAAAATTACCACGGGAAGCTCGACAAGCGTTGCAAGAGTGGAATAGCACAATAAACGATTTACCAGATAATGTGGATGCTATCCCATTACAAGATATTTCAAATATTATGGATAACATAGAGACATCAATGGATAACATAGAGACATCATTGTATGACTGGGATGTGATAGAGCGTCCTGATGTTTCAACACAAACAAATATAGACAAGCGTGAAATGGATGGAATAGTAAAAGCAATGACAACTGTCAAGGAAGAACTTACTAATAACGTGGCAAAACTCACACAACTTGATAAAGACATAACAAGAGAAAAACAAAAGTTAGAGCAAGCTAAGACTGATAATGATGAATTCCAGATAAAAAGAATTAGCGATCGCATCAAAGACCTTGAAAATGAAAGAGGTGCAAGAATGGATGTCATTAATGAAAACAGAGAAGCTTTTCGTAACCAAGTAAGCAGGATAAAAGAGACAATAAACAAAATGTTAAAAGAGGATACAACACTTGGTGAGAGGATTAAAACCTTGTTTAGGGAGCAAGGTATTACTATTGTTAGTATTTTAACTGCATTTGGTATGATTCTTGGGGTGATAATTAATTCTATTATTCCCACATCAAGTGCTGCTCCAACTCCAACTCCAACTCCAAAACCTGATCCATCAAGTGTAAAAGACTGGATAAAAAAACAACTATTTAATCTTGGTAAACTTCTTGCCAACCTAGCTGGTAAAGCTGCTGCAGCACTTCCAGGAGTTATTGGTGCAATAGTATCATGGCTTTTATCTGCAACAGGTAATGTTATTTATTGGCTTGGTAACAATCTATGGGCTCTGCTTGTGTTTGTTCCGGGTTGTTATATGTGGCAGCCAAAGAGTGGTTTAGTAAATCTCGTAAATAAGTAATGCAGCAAGACTTATTACTATGGTACCAACAATTATAGTTGTTTTGTTATCTTCGTGTTCAATCGCTATTTTTTGTATTTCTGGTGGGTTATGCTCCACAGTTTTATGTATTGATGATTTATCAAAGTCCGGCAGAAATTTCTTTGTTGTGGTGCCTTGAAAAGGTTGAATATTTTTTGGTGGCACTGGTTTTACATTTACATCATTATTCAATCCTAATGCTTGTGCATCGGTTGCTATTACAATTTCATTATTGTAGTCTTGTATTGTTCCAATTCTTAATTCCATGTCGCTCGGAGACATATACAATCCACTTCCATAGACAAAATTTACTTTACTTCTTGCATATTTTAGGGTGTTTTCATATCTTGAAATTTGACTGGGTAAGTCGATGGGGCTATTTATTGCGTCCTCTACATTTGCTAAAAATTGTTTTTGTGCATCAAATGCTGTTCCAGTTCCAAGTATATCTGTTCTTGTTTGTGATTGTGAACCAAGGATTGCCCAGCAGTATGTTCTTATGCTGTCATTGATTCTTTCTACTCCAGCTCTTGTGAATCCAGATGAACAATCTAGTATAAAAGTAGACCAACTATTGTCAGCTTCAAATCCTTGCGCAATGTAATCAATATGATATGTTTTATCACTCTCATAGACTGTAAAACTCATCGTTTTGTTGTCGTATGCAGTATTTACCAAAGGATGATAACCAATATTTGTCCAGTAATTGTAAATTGTTCCTAAACCATTATTATAGCTTTGTTTTTGTCTCCAGTCTGAATTTAAGTCAACATTAAACTCCTTGCATATTCTCTCGTATGCGTTTCGGTTATATGTGTTACTAAATGCATTCCAATTTGAGTCTTGCGGCATTGCTACACTTATCTCAAATAATATTCTTCTGACTTGGTAATAGACATGAAATCGAAATAACGAACCAACCAAAGTATCAGCTTTTAGATGATTGTTGAAATCAATACCACATCCAGTTGTCGCACACCAAATAGCAAAGTTTAACTGATTCTGCCAAAATAACATCCAATCTGTTCCCCAACGTTGGACTATAGCATCTGATTTGACGTATGAAAGTTTGTATTTTTCAAAGACATTTGGAAATGATGCTTTAAAGTTTTTACCGTCTGATGTAATAACTATGTTTTGATTTATTATATCTATCACTTTCTTGCTGAAAGTATTTAAATAGTGAGCATCTGGGTTATATTTGAATTCTTCAGAAATCATTTTTATTTGTGTTTTTATATTTATATATTAAAAAAATGTTTCATACAATTTCAAACATAGACAACTCTATTAATTTACAACAGTATATCGATAATAGAGATGGAACTAAGCGCATTGGATTAAGGAGTTTTACATACACTATCGGTTGGTATAATATTATTAATGAAACCGCAAAGACAAGAAATAACATACAACATTTAGCAGATGGACTCTATAACATTGAAGATTTGAATAGACATTTAGGAATTCTAAATATAGATATTAAACTGGCCGTCCTGACCCACAATGCTAAAGCCCTTTTCAATTCGCCAATAGAGATACGATTATCAAGCGGTCTTTCAAAAATGCTGGGATTCGAGGACAGAAAATGGTTAAAAGGTATTCGTGGTGGAATTCGCCCAATTGATTTAGCTCCTTATAAACAGCTATATGTTCATCTGAAACAAGTTAATACAAGTAGTAATTATTTCAATGGTGCACCAAGCACTATTATAGGTGTTGTGCTTGTAGTAAATAAGAAGTTCGGAGATATAGTATATACAAGTTTTTATCCCGACTATCACTGTCTTATGAATGGTGCAATTACTGAATTGAAAATAGAAGTTAGAGATGAGTATGGCAACAAAATAGATAATCACGGTTTGCCTATGAGTTGTGTTTTAGAAATTATTTAAAAAATATATTTTTATAAAAAAAAAAACAATGAGTATATTTGGACCACCAACAAGACCTAAAAAATCAGAAGACTTAGAGGCTTTGATAAATGATGTTCAAAATTTATATAGGCAAATTGTGCCTTTTGTTAACCAGTTTAATCAATTGAAAGATAGAGTTGATAATCTTAAATATGGAATTATAAACAATATTTGCAGAGGCTAAGGGCCCACTTGTGTTGAATAGAATACTCTCATTTTGGTAATGGTGGGGCAGAATCAAATGTGGGGCATGTAATGACACGCCGTGGACGGATTATGGGGAATAGGTTTAGCATGTGAACGATTAGTTGGTGACGTATCTGTAATAGTTTTCTGTCAATGGTGTTGAACAACCAAATTATGGTATAACGCTTCACATCATTTCCACGCAATCATGATAACTTTGACGAACCTTTAGAAATTGGTGTTGGTTCTGTTGTTAACTTTGTATGCAAGGTTGCTAACGCTACCGCTGTAAATACGGTGGCATCATTATTAATTGAATTAATTTAATTTTTTATTCATTAATTAAAAAAAATGAAGCAACCGACAGCACCAAGTTTATATCCTGATTTGTCAGTGGAAAATTCAGTGGAAAACGGACAAAATTATAGATTACAAAAGATTTCAGAAATTGAAAAAAAGTTAATTACAGAACGAGATATACGTCAGTCACTTTATAAAAAATATAAACGTGGTATTAATATTACAGATGGAATTGACACTACCTTGATATCAGCAGGTGTTATTATGGCTGGGATTGGATTTGTTATTCCAGTTTTGTTACCTTTGGAAATAGCAGCAATAGTATGTGGAGAGCTACAGGTGTTTGTGTTAATTTTATCAGACGGAAGCTTAATGCAAAAGCTCAAAAACATCATGAAATAAAAACTTTGGCAGAGGCAAAGTTAAATAGTATAAAGCAGTTAATATCAAAAGCGTTGAGTGATGCACAAATATCTGATCAAGAGTTTAAGATGATTTTAGATGAGTTGGATAAATATTATAGTTTAAAAAAAGACACCAAACAAAAAAAGGCTGAAATAAGTGAAGTTCAAAAAAAAGAACTAGTAGAACAGGGAAGAAAGGAAGCAATGGCAAACCTTACAAAAAAGTCTAAAAAGTGTGTGATTTATTGTTTTAGTAGTGTGTTTGAGTATGATCCACCACCTTTGTATTCAAGGTCAGAAAATTGTTGATTTGAATGTAATTTTAATAACAAATCAACAAATTTGTTTTGTATTAAAGAAACATTTTATAATTTTGATAACTTATAAAAAAAAATAAACTTGCAATCTTCACTACCCCTATTTTAAAAAAGTTTTATAAATCAAGTAAAATCACCATTTCATGGTGATTGTGAATTAATACATATATATGTAAATTGGGTGTTACCGGATCAGGATCGAGCGAAGCGAGATCTCTGAGCCGGGACACCCAATTTACATATATATCATACTTCCCTATAAATACCTTGTTTATGAATATACGATACGACATAGGCTTAGCTAGTCATATCAATCAGGATGTAGTTGCCGAGCAATAAAGCTTTATCGCACGCATGAAACAAAGGTTTTAAAAATAGATGATAGATAAATAAAAGTAATATAAAGGAAGAAATAAGCATAATACACGGACCAAAAAAGATAGTTTAACAGCTTTAAAACAAAACTCAAATATAATCACTTGTGACCATTCATTTTCTGAATTTTCAAAGTCAATGGCATTCATTTTAAATCAAATTTCGGATTAAAATTTAGATTAGATCTACACAAGGTTTACGCAACAGACGTGCATGAACACATCAATAATATTGTTGTATTCTCCCTGGAAAAAAGCGTAGTAAATTAGTTGGATTTGACACTTCAACAAACTCAATTGCTGAAGTATATGATAAATTTTCATATCATATCACACCCTATATCAGGCCCTCAACGCATATCAGCCCTCGAGCTAAAGCTCTCGGTCTGATATGGCGTCTCAGGCCTGATATAGGGTGTGATATGAAAATACCCATTTATTATTCTCTATAGACGCGGTGTATGTAATAGTTACAGCATGTCCAACGAGGTGTTACGAGCATATATCATGAAGATCGTGATATATGCGTGTAACACCAAGTTGAATATTCTATAACTGTTTTATCGCTAGCCACGCCCCCTTGTATGATATCTGGTATAACGGCATACTTTTTTGAATAGTGTGCCGTTATACGAAATATCAGTACACTTTCGAGTTTCTGTATTGAATATATCATACGACTTTGGACAATAGAAAGTACTCTCAGGCATGCGATCAATTATATATAGTGTCCAATTTGTGTTTGTTAGTTTTGATTACTCAGTAACTTCATGCATTAATGTTTAATGTACGGAATTGTTTTGTGTTTGCAGAGGAGACGCGACAACGGGAATGGTCTTTACACATTCAGTTTTAAAAAGAAATGAGCTTAATTCTGATGTTATCTTAATGTTGATATTTTTATTGCAATTAATTCTAAAAAGTCACTGGAATATCGCGCCGTGACGTGACATGACATCACATCACATGACATGACATCACATGACCCAGTCACATTATACTGACACTGTGCCGACCAACCATAGCACTACCATGTGTAAGATGATGGTCAAGCAATAGGGCAGTGAAGTAATAAGAGAGTGAATGGGCACATAATCGAATCTCGCACGATCTCGTATGGCTAAAACGAGAAAGATAAGCGTCTCTGTACATGATCAGAAATTTCATCGTGATCTCTGGGCGCTCTTGAAAAATGCTTATAACTGCGACAGGTGCGCGGTTAACGCTATCAGTCAATTGTTATGAATATAGCGGAATGGGTTCATTGTACCGGTAATCAGATTAGCGTTAATCTAGTTGTAATAAAGATAGACTTGTTACACCTTCGTTGCTATTTTGACCTTCTATACATACACATATTTCTTTCAAGGTTTATTTATTGGCAAATGCTGGTTAGCGGTAGATGACGATTTTTATTTTGAGTGTTTGTAAAAAGGGGCGTTACCATTAAGTTAAGCCTGGTTAGCGTACTAGAGTTACGAGTGATTTTTTTGGGGGGGGGGGGGGGGGGGGGGGGGGGGGGGGGGGTTGGGGGGAGGGGTTGTTTAACTTTTTTTTTTCTAAATGTGTATTTATTTATAGAAATATAATATAATTACAAAACTCTGGTGTAACCACAGACCTAACCTAATTATTAGTAAGTGCAACTGGTCTGTGGTTTATCTAACTTCGTTTTTTTTTACGTTTTCAATTATTAATGTTCTCAATTCAAACTCATTTTTTTTTGATTGAATTGTTGTTTATATATTACATAATAACACATTTTTATAATACTAACATCCGTCTAAGTGGAACTTTTAAATATCTTGTAACATGACACAGTAACTCGCAACACCGAATGAGATAATTTTGTATAAAAAAAATAAAAGCACATGAAAAACTTGTAATTAAACACGTAAGTGGGTTTTAGCAGTGCAGATACATCAGTTTAGCATTAGTTATATTTTCCTAATATTGCCATATTAAAACGGCATAACAAATCAATTTGTTACTATGATAATTTGTTAAATAAAAATGAAACATTAACACACTTATGCGTGTGTTTTTTGACAAATCCGAATGAACATAATCTATTTCTTTATGTGTTTAGTTTCATAGATGCATATAATATAAATAAAGTTGAAAAATAATAATATTACACAATCATGGTATATATTTTATGTCAACACACTACGGGTGTCCAGTGTTTTCCATTGATTTATGGCCTCTTTGATCTAAACAAACATCCTGCTTAGGACGGCCAATTAGCCACAGGGCACCGTATAATTATGATTGGAGAAACCCTTTATATCTTTTGATCCCAATAAACAACTGCCATAAAACCCTGCGTTAGCGCCGCTTCACGTGTGTGTGTGTGTGTACTTCTAAGGTTTTACGTCCCTCCGCCAACGAACACGGACAAGGTAGCCCTGCCGCGATGGGCACAATAGAGTCTGGACGGTTGTATCGTTGATGTGTGTTGGTTGATCTGGTGCTGCTGTGTTGCTGTGTCGTCGGTCTCTTGTAGTTATGTAGGTGGATGTCGCTGCTGCTCTGTGGTTGTCGCTGTGGCGGTGAAGTGGTGGTCTGGTGGTCGAGGTGGCCTATCCGCTACGCTACATCCGCTAGGTGTATTGTCCTACAGCCGCTAGTGGTCGGGGGTCCTTGTGTTTGGGGCCACACCCGTCACAATATGGCCCCTGCGCTGCTGACATCATCTGGATAGCTGAGATGCCGTGCTCCCTCTTCTGCTGGTTGACTACGGTCGAATGTAGGCCTCGGCTTCACTGTTTTTTTGCATGATTATATATCTATGTAGGTCATATGGGTTTGAGGCAATACTATCTCCAGGACGCTTATGGTGAAATGCATTGGAAAGCGCTTAATTGATACAGACATTAAAAGTTGTTGTTCGTTGTTCAACTGCTGGAAAGGATATTTAATTAACCAAAAGAGCACCAACACAGATGGGTTGACTAAGAGTTTTTAAAACATAATTTAAGCGTTTACATAAATAAAAAGTGTACCACTACATTCTTTAATCATATTTCTCGACAGCGAGGTGTTTTTATTGGAGGAATTAACTAAAATTAAAACATCTAAAGCGGATTCCTACAGCATCGTCGTTGGCTAGAATCGGCCATGTATGGCCGTTTTTGGTCCGACACTCTATGTCGTCTTTAAGACAAAATATTAGACAAAATTAAGGTTTTTACATAACAAAAAGTGTACCACTACATCCGTCAATCATATTTCTTGACAACGAGCTGTCTATTTCCTAGGAATTAACTAAAACAAAAAAATGTATAGCGAAGTCAAACAAGATGGCATTTCATTGGCTGGAATCGGTCGTTTTGTGCGATATCTATGCAGTTTTTTAAGACAAATTATTAGACAAAATTAAGGTTTTTGCATAACAAAAAGTGTACCACTACATTCTTCAATCATATTTCTCGACAGCGAGCTGTCTATTTTCTAGGAATTAAATAAAACAAACAAATGAATAGAGAAGTACAAAGGATGCATTTAATCGGCATTGGCTAGAATCGGCCATGCTGGTCGATATCTATGCAGTCTTTAACACAATTATTAGATAAAATAAAGGAGTTTTGCATAATAAAAGTGGACCACTACATTCACAGTTTTCGACGGCGAGCTGTTTATTTTTGAGGAATTATCTCTGATAAACAATACTTTAACGAACACGGCCGACCAACAGTTTGTGAATTTTATTTTATATCAATCAATTCACTGTAAAGTAA